>JAJEJH010000999.1:0-42449 GCA_026122585.1 Anacardium occidentale | reverse complement strand
TATGCAATCTGTAATTATTCATTGCTCAAGCATTTTTATTGTTATTCACCACTTACGCATTCCAATTGTCACTTGCCACTTGGGTATTCTATTTATTATTTATTGCTTGGTATTTTAGTCATTGTTTGTTGCTTAAGGATTTTGAATTTGTTATTGGTCACTTAAGCATTTAAAATCATTATTCATTGCTCAACCATCATTGTCGCTTAGGCATTCTTATCGTTTTGGTATTGTCACCACTCAAGCATTCATCATCATTTAAACATTCATTGCTACTTAAGCATTATCATCACTATGGCAAGTTTACTATTAGATTTTACCCTAAATAGACAACTCTTTTTTTTTTGGATACGTAAAAGAGGCTAATCCATTATAGGTTTGCTTGAAAAGGGTAACTTATTATTGGGTTTCATCTAGCATGGATAACCCAATTTATAGAGACACCTAAAAAGGGTTAATCCATTATAGGTTCACTTGAAAAAGGTAACCTATTGTTAGGTTTTACCTAGAAGGAGTAACCCATTTTATGAATAAACCCATTTTATGGAGACATCTAGAAGAGTAATACATTGTAGGTCAACCTAAAAAGAGTAACCCATTTTGGGTTTAGCCAAAATAGCTAACCTATTGCTTGGAAATGCTCAAAAAGGCCTAATCTATCATAATTCTGTTGATAGCGTGACAACCTCTAGAGTCTTTTAGGACTATCCTAGGCTTTGATCATTTTTGGGTTCACCTAGAAGAGGATTGATTCCCTAAATCAAGGCTATATTCTATCCCTTTGATTTCCTCAATTAAGGGAGGTAGGGATTAAATTTTATTGTTAATTTTAATTAACGGATGAGTATTTAACTTATTAAAATTTTATAGATAAGAGTTTCATTTAGAAAAACCATGGGTGAGATCAACTCTTTTGGCCATTTTTTTTTATTTAGTAATCATGTATGGACAACTCATACATCTTCGTGGTAATTATAAATTAATTTCTCTATTTTGTCTGTTATACTTGTAAGCCATCGATGTTGCCTGGAAGTTTTCTACGCCTATTCAATTCTTTACGTCCATTTTTTCTCCGACCTTTCTAGAAGACGGCAAAAGCTGTATGGACAACTCATACAGCTTTTGGCCTTTTTTATTTAGCAATCATGTATGGACAACTCATACAGCTTTGTGGGAATTGTAAATTAATTTATCTATTTAAGCCATCGGTGTTGCCGGGAAGTTTTCTACGCCTATTCAATTCTGTATGTCCATTTTTTATTCAACCTTTATAGGGAATGACCTGCTCTGCATTTGTTTTTTCTAGGCTCTTATGATGTCCCGTGAGGTTATCTTTTATCAAAGGCGAAAGGACTTATTCCCATGCAAGGTTAAACGAACAAATTCTGTTGTGTAAATTTGAAAAACTCAAATACTCCCCTATTGGCCATTTTCTACCCCTTTTTTTAAATAATTTTGATAAAATGACTAAATTATTCTTATAAAAAATAAACATAATTTAATATTTAAATAAAAATTATAAAAAATATTAAAAATTTTCAAAAAAATTTTAAAAAATTAAAAACATAAAAAAAAAAGTCATCGTCATTGGCAGCGTGGCAACTGATAATCGAATCAAGAGGCTGAAAAGGGCCTTTTGTTTCATGGGGGTACCAAATCTAACCACTTCTGCCATCAATTATGATAAAAAATGGTTTGTGGGGCTAAGACTAATCATTTTCAATCGTTCTTAGCCATGATTGATGGTGGAGGCAACTACATCTGGTCGCCTCCACCAAAAAAATAGGAGGTCGATCTAGCTACCTCCAAAAGGAGGCGACCGATCTAGCCACCCTTGCCAAAGCTGTCCAATGAATCAGATGGTCATTTCTAGCCTCTTGGGTCAATTATTGGCAGTCATCGTTACCGGCAGCGATGTTATTTCTTATTTTTTTATATTTTTAAAAAAATTTGTTAAAAAATTTTATAATTTATTTTAATATTATTTTGATATTTTTATTTTTTATATAAAATTCATTTTATTATTTTAAATTTTTTTTATTAAAAAGATGAAAATCCTCTTCTGTCCGTTAATACTTAACTATTGACCATTAAAATTAGCCATTGATTTTGATCAATGGATGAGTGTTTGAGTTTCTAAAAGTTAGAAAACAGAATGTTGAACCCCAAAATGCTAAATGGCAATAACCTAGAGGGGGGGTGTAAGTATGTTATTTTAAAACTTTTTATGAATTTAAGTTTTTTGTCAAATTCAATTAATCAACACAATCAATTAATTTAATCAAACCTATTTAAATCAACTAAGCAATCATCCAAATAATATAAAGCAATAAATACAAATAGAAAGAGTAAGGGATAGAAATTGCTCAACCAATTTAGAGTGGTTTGGAGTTTCTCCATGCCTTCTACGTCCACTATTTCAAGCAACTCTGCTTAAAGATTTCCTTTCACTAACTTCAACACTGAAGTTACAATAGTTTTGTCACAAGGGATTTCACCCTTTTTACACTAGTTTTAATACAAGGGATTGCACCATTAACTTAGTTTAATAGAGATTACGCCCCACACTAATTTCACGGGATTGTGCCCAAGGGTTTGTGGAATTATTACAACAAAAATGCCTCACAAGGCAGATATACACTCAACTTACAAGGTTTCTCTCAAATGATTTACGAATTAGTTTCTAGTGAAAGAGAATGTGGAGAAGAATTAGAGAATGAAAGAGTGTGAGTATTTGGCCTAATTCTCTAACCCTTAAGTCTTCAAATCATCTCCAATTTATATCATTTGGAAAGAATTAGCCATTGGAATGATTTAAGAGCCATTAGAGACTTTTTGGAAAACTATACAGGCGTGTCTTTCTCTTGCACGGTCGTGCTTCATTTATTCTTTTCTTTTCAACAGTCATATTTTTCTTATCGCGTGCTCCTACATGGGCGTGTGCCCTACACAAATGGTTATATGTCCTTAATGTTTCAGTTCTTCAAGATTCCAGAAGGTCACATGGTTACACACACGATACCCGCACGATCTTCACACGACCAGCATTTTTCAGGTAACATGAGCGTGTGTTGTAGCTACACTGGCGTGTATCCAACAAAGCATTTCTTACACAGGCACGACTAGACCTACACGGGAGAGTACGTCCTTATAACTTGACACACAGTCATGTGTTTAAAAAACACACAGTTGTGCGTCTTACATTCTACGCACACAGACGCTTTGCACAACTCATCCCAGTTGTGTGTTGCTTTTCTAGCACACACACAATCATCCGTCTTGATCACACACGGTCGGGTGTCAGATAGTTTCTGCAAAACAAAAACCTTGGGTCTTTTTTGTCATGTTTAATGCATGCATGGACCAATTAGATACTTTAATATATGTTTGCATCAATTCAAAATCCATAGGGGTCCAACACTGAATTTTGTCTTTATAGCAAACCTTGGGCGGGAATATGTATTTTGGCCTTTCATGAATGTTGAGTATGAGTTTCGCGAGAAACGCTAGCTAAATGAATACACAACATTTGATAAAAAACTACTTTCAATTGGATTGATGAATATTAATTCGGATCATGTATTACTAGGGTATAATTGCAGTAGATGTGAAGTTTTGAATTCTTGTGTGACATGGAGGTCATTATCAATTTCAAACCCGAACAAAGCAAGTCTGGTCTCAAAAACGTAAACAAATGTGGTGTCAAAAATATAAAGAAGTGTGGGGTCTGTTTGGTGTTTACTCAAGAATTTAAGGAACCAATGAAAGGATCAAGATGTTCCATCATTGATGAAAAGGAAGCATCCTGTGTCTCCAAGGGATTTAGATCTTCAAATTTCTTTAAAGGAGAATCTAGTACAAGGTAATTAAGTAAGATATATACCTTCTTTACTGCATCAAATTTAATGGTTGCTTTCTTTAATACATGTTTTCTAGTAAGTAATAATATATACTGAATATATATCATTTTTCCCTGACACCACAAGATGTTCCATATATGATGAAGAGCAAGAGGAAGCATACTCCATGGGATTAAGACCTTCAAATTTCTATAAAGTAAATCCTTTTATATAAGGCCAATCAAACTAAGTGACAATTTCTAATCATCTTGTTAGAATTTCGATAGCCACCACTGTTGTTGACGGTGGTCTTTATTTTCAAATTTTATTTTTTTAATTTTTAATAAGTTATATTAACATTATATAATATTATTTTTATATTAAAAGTTATTTTCAAATAAAAAATTTAAAAATAATAAATAATAAAATTAATTTTATAAAACAATATTAATAAAATATTAAAAAATAATAAAATAAAATTTGAAAAAAACGGTCATCGCTACCTGTAGCATCACTGGTAGCGATGGTTGTTATGGTAGAAACAAGTAAATCTAGCCACCTTCGCCATCAATGATGGCAGAAATGGCCAGTTTCAAGTATGCTGGCCATTTTTGGTGATCTTTGATGGTAGAGGTGGTTAGATTTAGTTATCTCTACTATCGAGACAGTCAACCAAACTAAATAGTTATTTCTGACCATTTGGTTAGGATTTTTGTGACTGTTATTATCATTGGTGGTGGCTTTTTTTCAAATTTTATTTTTAATAATTTTTTTATTATCTTAATATTATTTAAGATTATTTTATATTAAAATTTATTTTAATATTATATTAATATGATTTATTTTTTGGTTAAGGGTATTTCAGTTATTTCATAAAAAATGTTAATAAAATTGGAAGGAAATTAATTCGGGGGTGCTTGGCTTTTCAAAAGTTGGTGGGTAAGGTTACTTGCTTAGAGAAACTTTGAGTGGAATTAAGTATTTCGCCAAAAAAAAATGATCTCCAACGCGTTAAGTAGTAGTTGTAATGTCAACAAGGAATAGTAGACATATTTCCAAACCCTGTAGATCTGATTGCTTCGAGCTACTCGATGGCTGCTTCTTCTTCAAATCGTCAAGTAAATTACGACGTTTTTCTCAGTTTCAGAGGGGAGGACACTCGCAACGGGTTTACTAGCCACATCAATGCAGCTTTGTGTAGAAGAGGGATTAAAACTTTCATTGATGATGAACTTAGAAGAGGAGATTCCATTTCATCATCTCTTATCGAAGCAATTGAAGGATCAAAGATTTCAATTATCATTTTCTCTAAAAACTATGCGACTTCTAAATGGTGCCTCGAAGAAGTCGTAAAGATCCTCGAATGTAAGAAAAAAAATGGTCAGATCGTGATGCCCATTTTCTATGATGTAGATCCTTCAGATGTAAGGAAGCAAACTGGAAGTTTTGGAGATGCATTTGCTGAGCATGAATCACGATTTCGGAAGAAGGAAGACATGTTGCAGGCACGGAGATGGAGGGATGCTTTGACGGAAGCTGCCAATATATCTGGGTTTGATTCAAAAAATATTAGGTGAATCCTTTAGCTTTGATTTATTATGCTGAAGTTCTAAGCTTTGATTTATTTTGACTGCTATTTACACATACCAGTTTATGTCATTAGATAGGATTCGTGTTGTGTTAGTTTAGGCTGCAGATCAGACACTCTAAACCATAACCCAACATAAAATAAATTATGTTAGAAATTTTTTAACCCTAATCGGACTTAAAATTTTTTTGGATTAATCTGATACAATCTGAATTAACCCAAACAATATAATTAAATTATATTGTGTCAAAACACATTTGATCTTATAATTTGTTACGAAATAATATATTTTTCAATGGATAACATAATTTGTTATACAATGATATATTTTGATAAGAAAAGACACAATATGTTTTTACACAAAACATTATATCCTAACATAAAATGACACTTAATTAGTACACTTAATTAATTACCAAATTTCTCTACTGCATCTTAATTGTGCCTATTTTATCGCATAAACATAAATAAAGAAATTCTACCTCAATTAATTAGTACACATGAATAATTAAGGTATAAAAATATATAAATATATTAATGAGAATCAAAAAACACACCAATTCAAGATTACAGTATATAAAACATAATCTAATATCAATACCATGAATATTTAGAAGTTATTCATGAAGAAATTACATATCAAACATATAATTTCAAATTAGCAATATTGATAACACAATGGCAAACTTTTAAATATAAAAAAGGAAATAAGCTACAGATAATCTTTGTGCAAGTACCAAAAAAGAGTTACAATGTTTTAAGGAGCAAAACCACTTAAAAATTGAATTAAAGTAACTATCATAATTAAGATTGAAGAAACTATAATTAAATTTTAACCGGACAAATCTCAGTAGAAGTGAAAGTTAGAGCATTGTGCTCATTATTGAATATCTTCTCTGCTTTATCCATATTTGTAATATAATTTGTAAGCCCAATCGACTTGATGTCATTATTTTCTTTATCAAGAAAAAATATGATTTTGTATGGGCAGGTAAATAAGAAATAAATAACGTTTTGAAATCATAAAAACACCATTAAAATTTAAAAATAAAACATTGTTAATTTTAAAAATAATAAAATATCTTACAAATTATGAAATTTATAGAATTATAATTTTTGAATTTATAAATGGTAAAAGAAAAAGGAAAGTTTGAAAAATAAAATTTACGAAATTGAAATTCTTTTCAAATTAATTGTAATTTACTTCTATTTTTATATTTTTTAAATCTTTATATATACAATATTTGCATTTAAAAATATTTTAGACACCCTATCAATCATTATTTTTATAAGAAATATGATTTATGATGAGATATTATTTGTTAAAACTAATATTATTTTTTCAGTGGTAACTACTTACTATTTTTCTTTTTCATTTATGTCTAATAATTTTTCTATTATTATATTTCTTTTAATTATATTAAAAATTATATAGGTGGAACGTATCATTAATATAATGGTATTTGTATTGTAATTATAAATTATCCTTTTAAATTGTTTTATGGATGAAATAAAATTTCACATATATATAATTTTAAGGAATAATTAACTCAAATAATTGATTAAGGATGAATAATTATTTGATTGAAGCATGTAAAAGCTACAAATGAATTATTATATTATCATGATACAAAATATATTTGTATTCGACTTTATTTTTTTTTAATAGTTGTCAATCTTTTTAAAACCATTCTAGTCACTTCGGTTTGATTTCGCATCAATTTGAACATGACCCGTTTTAAATCAGGTTGAGCCAACACATGATCCAAACTGTATTATGTGTAAAAAAAACTTAACTTGATTTTTTCTTGTTGAGTCGGATTAACAAGTTACGTGAAAAATTTCTTGCTCTATGGCTATATTCATTTATATTTTTTTTTCTAGTCATGGATTCATGTTAGCGATAAAATCTATTATTATTTGATGTAAATTCTTTATTTTCTTAATACCAAATAAGTTATGAATTAATTTTAAAATTTAATTACTTGATGTTTCAATTGTAGGCCTGAAACAAAACTTATAGAGAAAATTATTGAACATATTTTGGAGAGACTGAATAATATGTCTTCTAGTAACAAGAACTTGGTTGGGATAAAAATGAAGATTCAAAAAATTAAATCTTTATTATCTAATGGATCGAAAAAAGTTTGCATAGTAGGAATTTGGGGCATGGGTGGTATAGGCAAAACAACTATTGCCAATGCAGTCTTCAACGAAATTTCAAGTCAGTTTGAAGGTTCTTATTTCACTCAAAATGTTAGGGAAGAATCGAAGAACCGTGGACTAATACAGTTGCAAGAAAAAGTTCTTTCTGCGATATTAGAGAATGAAAACCCCAATGTAAGGCATGATTGCACAATAGAAAGACTTGCAAGGAAAAAGATTCTCCTGGTATTTGATGATGTAACGGATAAAAATCAAATAAATGAATTGATTGGAGACCTTGAAAACTTGGGTTCAGGAAGTCAAATCATTATAACAACGAGAGATAAACAAGTACTTGTAAGTTGTGAAGTGGATCTTGCCAACATATATGAGGTTGAAGGATTATATGGTCATGAATCTTTTCGACTTTTTAGCCAACATGCCTTCAAACAAAACCATCCCATCGATGAAGATTATATGAAGCTATCAAAAAGAGTAATGCATTATGCTAAAGGTGTGCCATTAGCTCTTAAAGTCTTGGGTTCTTTTCTACGTGAAAGGGGAAAACATGAATGGGAAAGTACATTGGAAAAATTAAAAAATTGTCCACATCAAGATATCCAAACAGTGCTTCAAATTAGTTATGATGGACTAGATTCTGAAGAGAAGAATTTGTTTCTAGATATTGCTTGTTTCTTTTATGGATGGGATGAACATCTAGTTCGTAGATTCTGTTCAAGTATTGGACTGGCAGTACTTATAGATAAGGCTCTCATAACAATTTCACGTCAAACCATACAAATACATGATTTGCTTCAAGAAATGGGCATGGAAATTGTTCGACAAGAATCCTTGAACAAACTAGGCAAACGGAGTCGATTGTGGCTGGATGATGATGTCTACCATGTATTGAACAAGAATAAGGTAAGTACCAAAAAAATTTGCTTTTAGTTTTACTTTATATCAATTGTGAAATATAGAAAAATTATATCTAGGAGATTATCGTTTTAATTTTTAAACTATTATTAGGAGTCTTAGATTTCTTTCTTCTTGATAGAAAAAATAATTATGGGAAAAAATTATGAAAAGCAACGTATTTATTTCTATATATATATATATATATATATATATATATTTCATGCTTCTTTAAAGGAAGGAATGAATATTATGTAAAGAAATTTTTTATGTCAGTAGTTTCTCTGCTCGTATTAGAATAAGTAATCTCATTGATGAGGTTTTTCATAAACATCATTTGCGTTTCGGTGATCTTATTTAAACCGCACAAATCTCTTTCTAAGCTCCCAATTTAATAAAATTTAAAATGAATCTTAACATATTCTGTAAGTGCCCTTTCTCCTAATCTCTTTCTCAGACCATTCTGAATGGTATTCCACGGATTATCTGTTTCTCTAGGAAAAAGCTTCAAGTTCAGTTTTTAAGCTTCTGACAGATGTTTATGCCGTTCCTCGTTTGACCTTCCAATAGATGCCAATAATCTATTATCAATTTCCGTAGTGCTGTTTTATGCTACAAAAATAAAAAATTTGTTTACGGAAACAGTGGCCAAAACAGGGCGATCTTTGTTTGCAAACAAGGAATTCTGATTTGTCCTATTAGTTATCTAGTTTGTTCTTATTCTGGCGAAAAGTTTTTGGTTCTTTTTAATTCTTGAAATCGGAAGATGAGAATAAAAATAATTGGAAGAATCAGGGTTAAATAAACTGGAAAAATGGGTTGTTTTTGTATTTGGAGAATTTATAATTTTATCAACTAATGCACATTTATTGGGCTTAAATAGGAGCACTCTTGTATATTTCCTCTTACATTTGTACTTGTCATAACGGGCTTGGAGCGGTGCTTCTGGGAGGAATATATATATTCTCTTAAGTAATTGTGATGTTAACTTATTATTTGATTTTGATTATAGGGAACTGATAAAATACAAGGCCTACGATTTAATATGTCTCAAATCAGAGAGGTACACTTAAATCCTCATGCTTTCTCAGAGATGGATTCTCTAAGATTATTGATAGCGGATGTATATTACGAAGGCATACAGAATAACGTGCATGGTTTTGAAGGTCTAGAATCTGATTTTGCAAAGTTAAGATGCCTCTTCTGGGATTTTTATCCCTTCAGATTATTACCTTTGAAATTTTATCCTCAGAACCTTGTTGTACTTGAGATGCGTAACAACAATCTTGAACAACTATGGACCGGTATCAAGGTATATATTGATTTTATTGGATAATTTTCTTTTATAAATTTTAATATTAGATTTTCTAATTTTTCCTTGCAAATTTTATTTATTTATTTTTTTTTTACAGGATCTTGCTAATTTAAAATACATTGATCTAAGTTACTCAAAGCATCTAGTTAAACTCCCAGACCTCTCAAAGGCTCAAAATCTAGAGTGTTTGATCCTAGAAGATTGTACAAGTTTGTTTGAGATCATTTCTCCAACTCAGAATCTCAATAAACTTGTTAATTTGAATCTGAGAAACTGCAAAAGCCTCACCAGTCTTCCACTTGGAATTCAATCCAAAGATGTTATTCTCTCAGGCTGCTCTAATCTCAACACTGCTCCAAGGATATCATGTAATATCGAACGGTTGTATTTGGATGGAACTTTGATAAAAGAATTGTCTTCTTCCATTGAAAATCCTTCCAGACTAGTTGAATTGAATCTTAAGGATTGTCTAAGGCTTGAAAGTCTTCCAAGTAGTGTTTGTAATTTGGAATCTCTTCAACAACTTAATCTTTCTGGTTTGTCGAATGTCAAGTTTGTTCTTGGGATTCCACGCAATATAAAGGAGCTAAATTTAGAAGGAACTGCAATAAAAGAGTTGCCTTCATCAATTGAGAATGCATCCCGTCTAGAAAGAGTGAGTCTAAAAGATTGTTCAAGCCTTGTGAGTCTTCCAGAAGGCATTTGTAAATTGAAGTCTCTCAAATATCTTTGTATCTCTGGTTGTTCAAATCTTGACAGATTGCCAGAAGACATTGGATATTTACGACGTTTGGAAAGGCTTGAAGCTACTGGAAATTCTAAGCATTGTTTAGGGCTTGAAAGTCTTCCTAGCAGCATTCGTGATTGGAATCTTCGATTGCTCAATCTCTCTGGTTTGATATATCTAAAGATGGTTCCAGAGTTCCCCCGGAGGATAGAAGAGTTATATTTAGAGGGAACTGCAATAAAAGAGTTGCCTTCATCAATTGAGAATGCATCCCGTCTAGAAAAATTGAGTCTAAAAGATTGTTCAAGCCTTGTGAGTCTTCCAAAAGGCATTTGCAAATTAATGTCTCTCAAATATCTTTGTATCTCTGGTTGTTCAAAACTTGACAGACTGCCAGAAGATATTGGATATTTACAAAGTTTGGAGGAGCTTGAAGCTGCTGGAAATTCTAAGTATTGTTTAGGGCTTGAAAGTCTTCCTGGCAGCATTCGTGATTGGAATCTTCGATTGCTCAATCTCTCTGGTTTGACATGTCTAAAGATGGTTCCAGAGTTCCCATGGAGGATAGAAGAGTTATATTTAGATGGAACTGCAATAAAAGAATTGTCTTCATCAATTGGGAATGCATCCAGTCTAGTAAGATTGAGTCTTAAGGATTGTTCAAGCCTTGAAAGTCTTCCATATGCTATGTATAAATTGAAATCTCTTAAATATTTGTGTATATCTGGTTGTTTGAAGCTTCATAAATTGCCTGAAAATCTTGGATATTTACGAAGGTTGGAAGTGCTAGAAGCCAATGGAACTTCTATAACAGAAATACCTTTATCTATGACGGGCTTGCTATCGCCAGGTCGATCAGATTTGCAAATTTTAAGGAGATTAAGCTTGAATCGCTGCGGTTTTACAGAGTTGCCCAATAATCTTGACCGGATGTCCTTGCTCAGAGAGTTAGAATTAGAAGGAAACAATTTTAAGAGCCTACCAACAGCCATCATGAACCTTTCTAAGTTACGGTTCCTTGATGTAAGTTTTTGTAATAGGCTTCGGTCTTTACCGCGGCTTCCGAGTGATATAGAACAACTTAGGGCAGATAACTGCAGAAGGCTGAAAGCAATTTCAGGTTTGGAAAATATACTTCAAAGACATTGCGGAAGGACACTCAGCTTCCCTAATTGCGTCAATCTGAATTGGAATGCAATCAGTAACATATTTCAAGATGCTGCATTGGATATGTACTCAAATGAGTTTGAAGTATTCAAATATGCCAAGGTATAATTCAGTATCTCAGTTTCTTTTTCTGACATGAATAAAAAGACATGGTATTAGAAATAACCATTTTTATGTATGATGTATTTATTAGGAAGCTGGCAAGCCACAAGGTGTTATGTGTTTCCCTGGAAGTGAAATTCCCAAATGGTTTAACATTCGACGTAGTGGCTCTTCCATAGAGCTACCACAAGGTTCATTCAACCAAAACAAATTTCTTGGCTTCGTTTTCTGTGTCATTGTCGAAGGTCAAGGTTTGGGTAATTTCTTGAACGTTGAGTATGAGTTACTCGTGAAATGCCTAAATGAATTCATGACCTTTGATAAAAAACTGCTTTCGATTGGACCAACAAATATTAAGTCGGATCACGTATTACTGGGTTATAATTGCAATACATGGGAAATTTTTGAATTCTCGTGTGAAACAGAGGCCCTTATCACTTTTAAAGCTGAACAAGATACAGCCAACTCTGGGATCAAAAAAATAAAAAAGTGTGGGGTCCGTTTGGTGTTCACTCAAGAATTTAAGGAACCTATGAAAAGAACAAGATGTTCCATCATTGACGACGAGGAAGTGCAAGAGGAAGCATGTTCTGGCTTCCAGGGATTTACATCTTCAAATTTCTTTAAAGGTGAATCTAGCTCAAGGTAATTAAATATATGTACCTTCTCTACTATCTATGATTAAGTAATGGTTTCTTTAAAATATTTTTTTCTGATTAAGTAATATTGAATACTAAATATGTTTTATCTTTCCTGATGTTATAAGATTTTCAATAATCGATGAAGTGCAAGCGGAAGCAATTTCTGCCTCCTGGGGATTTACATCTTCAAATTTCTTTAAGGGTGAATCTAGCGCAAGGTAATTAGATAAGATATATAACTTCCATGCTGCTTATGATTAACATATGGATTGCATTGATTTATTCATGTATTAATTGTTTGATCTTAACTTCTAATATGTCTTTTTTCCTTCCCTGCAAAAATATCAATTTGGTTGAGAAAAGTGCTGGGTTGCATCAACTACAACATGAGGAGAAAGAATTGGAAGAGTTCAATCAAAGTACAAATGAGTTCAGCTCAAGCGCCAATGAATCTATTAGGTTCACTTCTGATTTGATCGGATCAACGAGGGATGTGCTCAGCCCTGCAAACAATGATGGGGTAAAACCAAGTGGATGTCGCTGCGTAATTTTATGATGAAGATTAACCACAACTTAAAGAATGCAAATACTAATGAAGGGCAAAGCCTGTATCTTGTGCTACTTTCAGTTTTATGAATGTATTGGTAAGTTCTGACCCTAATCCATCTTATTCTGCTCTCAATTTCCATGTCTTGTTCCCTAATATCAGTAAGTGGAGAAACTAAATGATATATTCTGATAAGAAGAATTTATTGATTGTCATTTATTTAACTATATCTGATTTCTTGTTTGTTTTGTTAGCCAATATTTATATATACTTAGAGAAATGTTTAAAGTATAATTTATTGAAATTTGCTATTTTTAGGTAGGCCAAAGGACTTATTCCCACCCAAGCTTTTCCTCTAAGGCAAAATTTCACTTTTATAAACTTAAATACTTATTTATTGACTATTTTTTTTATTAAATTTTGTTAATATTTTTAATAAAATGATTAAAATACTCTCATTAAAAATAAAAATTATAATAAAAATATAAAATAATATTTAATATATATTATATTAAATAATTTTAAAAAAAATAAAAAAAAACCACTATCGGTCATCGATAATGGTACTAGTGGACAAACAGAGTCACTAGTTACAGGATACTTTATTTAGTAAAGACAGTTAGATTTGATCCATTATCAGCAATTATTATCTTCAGTATTGACAACAGTGATTACTTTTAATATTTAAATAATAGTTTATATTTTTATTATTTTTGTAAAATTTATTTTATTAATTTTTTTAAATTACAAAAATACTCATTTACTTATCAAAATTTAAATGTTACTCTTAAATTTAACCATTAACTTTCATCAATAAGTAGATATTTGAGTTTTTGAAAGTTAAGAAGTGTGATTTTGAAACTTTGGGTGGGAATTACTCCTGTTGTCTTTAAGATATTATTAGAACATCATTTATATTAATCATTTAAAGTATAGATATCCACATTTGAAGTAAAAACTTTTTATGAACCACCCAAGTGATCGCATTTTAATGTCATGAGGCCTTGATAAATCCATTATCAATAATCACGATGGTAATTGAATCTCCTTCTCTCTTTAATGGAGAATGGATATGTATATTTATTTCCCCAGTGGCTATTCTAATTTCTTTCCTGGAGTATGGATATCTACATTTATTTCCTCTGTTGCTGTAATACTCCGATTGATAACGAAACTAATAATAAATCAGAAATTCAAGGATGAGAATTTGCAATATTCCCCAAACCTTGCATGGGAAATAGTAGTGTATTTCAGCTGACAAGTAAAGACATATTCGCAGCTAAACTTTGTAGTAATTTTATTTGTTTTTGTTACCAGTGTTGGTGCTTCTTTCATAAATCGATGCTTATCAACCGGCGTATTAGTCCCACCCAAGGTTTCCCTAAATGACAAATACTACCTATAAACTTTCAAAAAATTAAAAACTCATCTAACCGAAGTTAAATATTAAATTTAACAATCGACTGCTAAATTTAATTGGTTAAAGAAATATTATTATTTTTCTAATAAAAAATTAAAAATTAATAAAATTATTTTATAAAATAATTAAAAGACCCTTTCCAGCCTCTTGATTTGATTATTGGTTGTCACACTATCAACAACAGTGACTGTTTTTTTCATTTTAATTTTTAATTTTTAATTTTTGAAAATTTTTAATATTTTTGAAATTTTTATAATTTTTATTTAAATATTAAATTATGTTTATTTTTATAAGAATAATTTAGTCATTTTATTAAAAAATATTAAAAGAAGGTGGTAGAAAATGGCCAATAGGTGAGTATTTGAGTTTTTCAAATTTACATAACAGAATTTGTTCGTTTAGAAAACCTTGCATGGGAATAAGTCCTTTCGCCTTTGATAAAAGATAACCTCACGGGACATCATAAGAGCCTAGAAAAAACAAATGCAGAGCAGGTCATTCCCTATAAAGGTTGAATAAACAATGGACATAAAGAATTGAATAGGCGTAGAAAACTTCATGGCAACACCGATGGCTTAAATAGAGAAATTAATTTATAATTACCACAAAGCTGTATGAGTTGTCCATACATGATTGCTAAATAAAAAAGGCCAAAAGCTGTATGGAATGGACGTAAATAATTGAATAGGCGTAGAAAACTTCCAGGCAACATCGATGGCTTAAACAGAGAAATTAATTTATAATTACCACAAAGATGTATGCTTGTCTCTACATTATTACTAAAAAAAGCAGAAAGGGTTAATCCCACCCATGATTTTTCTAAATGAAACTCTTATCCATCAAATTTTAAAAAATTAAATATTTATCTTTTAACTAAAATTAACGATTAAATTTAATGATCAGTCGTTAAATGTTGTGATCAAAGGGATGTTTTTATCTTATCAAACAAAAAATTTAAAAGTAACAAATAATAAAATTAATTTTATAAAATAATATTAACATAATAATAAAAATTTAAAAAATTAAAAAAAAAAAGTTATTATTATTGGCAGTAATGGTCGCGATGGTAGAGGTCGCCAGATCTAGTCTATTTCGTCATGAAGGATGACCATAAATGGCCAGTTTCAAGTATGCTTGCTATTTTTGGCTATTTTTTATAATAGAGTTAGCTAGATCTAACCGTCTCTATTATTGAGGCGATCCATCAAACTAGATAACAATTTTTAATTATTTGGTTATAATTTTAATAGCCACCACTTTTGTTGATGGTGGCCTCTTTTTTCAAATTTTAATAGTTTTTTTTTATTATATTAACATTATATAATATTGCTTTATATTAAAATTTTTTGTGAATAAAAATTTTAAAAATAATAAATAATAAAATTAATTTTATAAAATAATAATAATATAATAATAAAAAATAAGAAAATAAAATTTAAAAAAAGTGGCCACTATCACCTGTAACGTCATTGGCAACGATGGTTGCCATGGCGGAAATAAGTAGATCTAGTCGCCTTCGCCATCAAGGATTGTCGAAAATGGCTAATTTCAAGTATATTGGCCATTTCGGCCATATTTGAGAGCGGAGGTAACCAGATTTGGCTACTTTCGCTATCAAAGCAGTCAAATTTGATAGCCAACCAAATTAAGTAGTCATTTCTAACTATCTGATTAGGATTTTTGTGGTTACCACTATCATTGGTAGTGGCTTTTTTTTTCAAATTTTATTTTTTTAATTTTTAATAATTTTTTTATTATATTAATATTATATAATATTATTTTATATCAAAATTTATTTTAATATCATATTAATATTATTTTTTTAATTAGGGTATTTTGGTTATTTTATAAAAAATGTTAATAAAATTGGAAGGAAATTGAGGGGGTTGTTTGGCTTTTCAAAAGTTAGTGGGTAATATCGTTAGTTAAGGAAACCTTGCGTGGAATTAAGTACATGGCCAATAAAAAATAATCTCCAACGCGTTAGGTAGTAGTTGTAATGTCAACAAGGAATAGTAGACATATTTCCAAACCCTGTAGATCTGATTGCTTCGAGCTACTCGATGGCTGCTTCTTCTTCAAATCGTCAAGTAAATTACGACGTTTTTCTCAGTTTCAGAGGGGAGGACACTCGCAACGGGTTTACTAGCCACATCAATGCAGCTTTGTGTAGAAGAGGGATTAAAACTTTCATTGATGATGAACTTAGAAGAGGAGATTCCATTTCATCATCTCTTATCGAAGCAATTGAAGGATCAAAGATTTCAATTATCATTTTCTCTAAAAACTATGCGACTTCTAAATGGTGCCTCGAAGAAGTCGTAAAGATCCTCGAATGTAAGAAAAATTATGGTCAGATCGTGATGCCCATTTTCTATGATGTAGATCCTTCAGATGTAAGGAAGCAAACTGGAAGTTTCGGAGATGCATTTGCTGAGCATGAATCACGATTTCGGAAGAGGGAAGAGATGTTGCAGGCATGGAGATGGAGGGATGCTTTGACGGAAGCTGCCAATATATCTGGGTTCGATTCAAATGTTGTTAGGTGAATCCTTTTGCTTTGATTTATTATGCTGAAGCTCCAAGCTTTGATTTATTTTGACTGAAGTTCTGATATTTACACGTACCACTTTATGTCATTAGATAGGATTCACATTGTGTTCGCTTAGGTTGCAGATCAGACACTCTAAACCATAACACAACATAAAATAAATTATGTTAGAAATTTTTTAACCTTAATCGGACATAAAAATTTTTTGGGTTGATCTAATACAATTTGAATTAATCTAAATAATATAATTAAATGATATGGTATCAAAACATATGTAATTTCATAATTTGCTATGAAACAATATATTTTTCAACGAATGACATAATTTGTTATAAAATGATATATTTCGATGTGAAAAGACATATTTGTCCAAACAAAACAAAATAATATTATTTTACCTTAATAAAGAAATTCTACCTCAATTAATTAGTACACATGAATCATTAAGGTATGAAAATATACAAATATATTAATGAGAATCAAAAAACACACCAATTCAAGATTACAGTATATAAAACATAATCCAATATCAATATCATGAATATTTAGAAGTTAACCATAAAGAAATTACATATCAAACATAATAATTTCAAATTAGCAATATTGATAACACAATACCAAACTTTTAAATATGTAAAATAATAATAATAATAATAATAATGTAAAGTTTACAAATGAATTGTTATATTATCATGATACAAAATATATTTGTATTCAACTTTATTTTTTTAATAGTTGTCAATTCTTCTTAAAACCATTCTAGTCACCTCAATTTGACTTCATGTCAATCTGAACATGGCCTGTTTTAAAATCAAGTTGAGCCAACACATGATCCAAACTACATTATGTGTAAAGAAAACTTAACTTGATTTTTTCTTGTTGAATTGGATTAAAAAGTTATGTGAAAAATTTCTCATTCTATGGCTGTATTTATTTATATATATTTTTTCTGGTCATGGATTCATGTTAGCTATAAAATCTATTATTATTTGACATAAATTCTTTATTTTCTTAAAAACTAAATAAGTTATGAATTAATTTAAAAATTTAATTATTTGATGTTTCAATTGTAGGCCTGAATCAAAACTTATAGAGGAGGTTATCGAACATATTTTGAAGAGATTGAATAATATGCCTTCTAGTAACAAGAACTTGGTTGGGATAGAAATGAAGATTCAAAAAATTAAATCTTCATTATCTAGTGGATCGACAAAAGTTTGTAGAGTGGGAATTTGGGGCATGGGTGGTATAGGCAAAACAACTATTGCAAATGCAATCTTCAACGAAATTGCAAGTCAGTTTGAAGGTTCTTATTTCATTCAAAAAGTTAGGGAAGAATCGGAAAAACGTGAACTAATTCAGTTGCAAGAAAAAGTTCTTTCTACAATATTAGGGGATGAACACCCCAATGTAAGGCATGCATCCACAATAGAAAGACTTGGAAGGAAAAAGGTTCTTCTTGTATTTGATGATGTAACACATATAAATCAAATAAATGAATTAATTGGAGACCTTGAAAATTTGGGTTCAGGAAGTCTAATCATTATAACAACGAGAGATAAACAAGTACTTGTAAGTTGTAAAGTGGATCATGCCAACATATATAAGGTTGAAGAATTACACGGTGAGGAATCTTTTCAACTATTTAGCCAACATGCCTTCAAACAAAACCATCCCATTAATGAAGATTATTTGGAGCTATCAAGAAGGGTAATGCATTATGCAAAAGGTGTGCCGTTAGCTCTTAAAGTCTTGGGTTCATTTCTATGTGAAAGGGGAAAACATGAATGGGAAAGTACATTAGAAAAATTAAAAAATTGTCCACATCAAGATATCCAAACAGTGCTTAAGATAAGTTATGACGGGCTAGATTTTGAAGAAAAGAATTTGTTTTTAGATATTGCATGCTTCTTTAATGGATGGGATGAACATCTAGTTCGTAGATTCTGTTCAAGTATTGGACTGAGAGTACTTGTGGATAAGGCTCTCATAACAATTTCATATCAAACCATAGAAATACATGATTTGCTTCAAGAAATGGGCATGGAAATTGTTCGACAAGAATCCTTGAATAAACTAGACGAACGGAGTCGATTGTGGCTGGATGATGATGTCTACCGTGTATTGAACAAGAATAAGGCAAGTACCAAAAAAATTTGCTTTTAGTTTTGCTTTATATCAATGGTGAAATCTAGAAAAATTATATCTAGGAGATGATCCTTTTAATTTTTAAACTATTATTAGAAGTCTTAGGTTTCTTTCTTCTTGATAGAAAAGATAATTATGGAAAAAAAATTATGAAAAACAACGTATTTATTTCTAGATATATATATATTTCATGCTTCTTTAAAGGAAGGAATGAATATTATGTAAAGAAATTTTTTATGTCAGTAGTTTCTCTGCTCATCTTAGAATAAGTAATCTCATTAATGAGGTTTTCTGTAAACATCATTTGCATTTCGGTGATGTTATTTAAACCGCACAAATCTCTTTCTAAGCTCTCAATTTAATAAAATTTAAAATGAATCTTAGCATATTCTATAAATACCCTTTCTCCTAATCTCTTTCTCAGACCATTCGGAATGGTATTCCACAGATTATCTGTTTCTCTAGGAAAAAGCTTCAAGTTCAGTTTTTGAGCTTCTGACAGATGTTTATGCCGTTCCTCGTTTGACCTTCCAATATATTACAGGAAACAATGGCCAAAACAGAGCAATCTTTGTTTGCGAACAAGGAATTCTGATTTGTCCTATTAGTTATCTAGTTTTTTCTTATTCCGGTGAAAAGTTTTTATTTCTTTTTAATTCTTAAAATCGGAAGATGAGAATAAAAATAGTTGGAAGAATCAGAGTTAAATAAACTGGAAAAATGGGTAATTTTTGAAAGTTTTGCTTTATCAAACAAAGCTACGTGCGAGAATAAAAAATGAAAAACACAGGAAATACAAGAAAGGAATCAAGAACTTCCAGCTCTTTCTGAAAAAAATAATACCTCTGATTTTTATTAACTGAAATTAGGGTTTTCCTTACAAATTTATACTGCAAAATTAACTGAATACGAAAACAGTTACATGAGCACCAATCACAAACATTTAATCTCAACTGAAATACCTACCTATTATCACCATCCAACTAACTATAAACTCAGAATCTTGAGTCTGAAAATCGCTAGAGCACAAACCACCACAGCTGCTACTTTACCAAAATAATCAGCCCATACTCACTTCTAAACATAACTGAAGCCAAAACGCTGCGTTTGAATTAGTTTAAAATGCACCGTTTTGACTTTCTTGCATGCTTGCCATTGTAACACTGTAGGTTCCTTCAGAAACTGACTAAGTTTGTTAACCACAAATGCAATATCAGGTCTCGTCATAGTAAGATACTGTAAACCTCCAATCAGAATTCTATACTATGTAGGATCTCCATACCTCTCACTATCTCCTACAAACAATTTTACACCCACAACTATAGGTGTTTTACATGGCTTAGAATCTTGCATACCAGATTTTATCAACAAATCACCCACATATTTAGCCTGACACATATGTAAACCAGAGTGACTCCTATGCACTTCAATTCCAAGAAAGAAACTTAACTCACCAAGATTTTTTTAATGAGAATTGAGCATTCAAATCATGAATCAGACCCTGAATATACTCACTGTCAGGACCTGTCAATAGGATATCATCCACATATATCAACATGTAAACTCTAACTTCTTGATCTCTTAAAATGAACAGACTAGAATCTGACACAGTGTTTATGAATCCTCTAGCAAGCAAAGCAGATTTAAGTTTTTCAAACCAAGCTCTAGGAGCCTGTTTAAGCCCATACAATGCCTTTTTTAAATAACAAACATAGTCAGATTTCTGATCATCTATAAAACCTTGAGGTTGACTCATGTAGACCTCCTCCTATAAATCTCCATTTAAAAAGGCATTGTTAATATCAATTTGATGAACTTTCCAACTATTTGTGACTGCTAAAGATAGAATAAGCCTAATGGTAACAGGCTTCACTACAGGACTGAAAATGTCAAAATAATCCACTCCAGGTGTTTACTGAAAACCTTTGGCTACTAATCTGGCTTTTAGTTTTTGAAGAGACCTATCAGCATTCAATTTGGTTTTAAAAACCCATTTATGACCTACTACATGTTGTCCAGCTACAGGTGGAACTAGTTCCCAAGTCTGATTCCTTTTAAGTGCTTCAATCTCAGCCTGCATAGCTTCATACCAACCTGGACTTCTCAAAGCATCTAGCACAGTAACAGGCTCTAAAGGAACAACTTCTGAAATTAATGACAACTTCCTTAGAGGTGGAAGATGTCCTGTTTTGGCTCTAGTCAACATAGGATGACCTACCTTGGTAGAAGACAAGCTGGAAGTAGATATTGGACTGGTAGGAGGAACAACTTCTAATGGTACAATGGTAAAAGTGTCTGAACAATGTAAAGGGTGAGGTAAAGAGAATACTTTTGTATTGTGAGATATGTCAATGTGTTCTGTAGAGTTACTTGGTTGATGTGGTGTAGTACAAGTATTTGGTAAATTTGAAGAACAATCTGGAACAAAAGTTGGAATACTAACCACTGGTGCAATTGTCTCATTGTTGAG
Organism: Anacardium occidentale; assembly: GCA_026122585.1. NCBI lineage: Eukaryota > Viridiplantae > Streptophyta > Magnoliopsida > Sapindales > Anacardiaceae > Anacardium > Anacardium occidentale. Next base: position 20,874 of record JAJEJH010000999.1, on the reverse strand, counting down.
TGAAGTGCCAGATGAAGAGAGAACACCAGTTGCAGTTGTAGGAACACTTAGATCAGTAGCCAGAAAGTTAGAGCTATTGTGAGGATCAGAATCTGATATAGGTATAAACATACTAAGAAGAGAATCAAAGGACCCTGAAGAAGAAATATCTTGAGACATATTTGAAAAAGAAGAATCTGTTTTGAAAGGAAAATCTGTCTCATCAAATCTAACAGAAGCTGAAATGAAAATTCTGCTAGTATGATGCAAGCATTTATAGCCTTTGTGTTTGGTACTATATCCTAAGAATACACACTTTTGAGTATGAAAAGCAAACTTGTGTGTATTGTAAGATCTCAAGAAAGGAAAGCAAGCGCATCCAAAGATTTTCAAGTAACCGTAATCAGGCTTATAATGGAACAATAGTTGATAAGGTGTTTGATTTGCCAAAACAGAAAAGGGCATCCTATTAATCAAATAGACATCAGTTTGAAATGAATCCCACCAAAACTTCAAAGGCATTCCAGATTGTGATAAAAGCACTAATCCTAGCTCAACTATATGTCTATGTTTACGCTCAGCTCTCCCATTTTGCTGATGGGTATAAGGACATGATACTTTATAAGATATACCCTGTTCTAAAAGATAAGGCACTAAAGACTTATACTCTCCTCCCCAATCAATTTGTATAGCTTTAACTTTAGTATCAAATTGCCTTTCAACTAACCTGTGAAACTGTTTAAAAACAACTGAAACTTCTGATTTATTTTTTAAAGGAAAAATCCAAGTGAACCTTGTATGATCGTCTAAAAAATGGACATAATATTTCACACCATCAGACCTTCTGATTGGGGCAGGTCCCACACATCACTATGAATGAGTTCTAATGGTTTTGTGGCTCTAGAATTGGACACAGGAAAATGACCTTGATGATGTTTCCCAAAATGACAATCTTGACAGAATTTAAATTTTGTAAAATCACAAAGTAAGTTCAAGTTCTTAAAAACATGTTTCATAATTTTTTCACAAGGATGCCCAAGTCTCTTATGCCAAATGCAAACATCAACTTTATTGGTTTGAAAAACAGAATTCATATTACAATAAGCATTGGACTTCTGACTACTACATGACATTATAGAGTCAACATCAATAGAAGCAACTTTAGATTTACAGACATTTTCAGAAGAACTGACTGAATTTGACACTGTGACAGATTGAAAAGCAGAACTACTGGTAGTATGAAGTTGATACAGCCCATCTTTAAGTATTCCTTGCTGCAACACAGCCTTGGTGTTCTTGTCCTTGACAAAACAACAATCACTCAAAAATTCAATAATTACATTATTGTCATTAGTAAACTTTGAAATGCTAAGTAGGTTTTTTGTTATTTTTGGAACACAGAGAATATTTTTAAGATAAAGTGGTCTGTTTGAAAGAGGAGTAGGTAGCAAAGAGGAACCTATATGAGAGATTTTTAGAGACTCACCATTTCCCACTTGAAGTTGTTGAGGACCTACATAATCCTCCTTCACTGTCAACTGATCTACCTTGGCAGTGACATGATCTGAAGCACCAGAGTCCATGTACCAGCTCATATCTTCAACTATACTTGGGTAACCCATAGAATATTTCTGACTGTGACATGGTTGAGCTGATTGTTTGGAAGAGCAGTGGCAGACTTGTGTAGTTTGGCTAGGAGAATAAGTAGGCTGTGAATAAGAGTAGTGTGTAGAACCATAATTTGTGGTGGGTGTTGATGTGTTGTGACAGATGGGTTGATGTGGATTGAACAATGTTTGATTGGTATAATAGGCTGCTGGTGATGTTGAGTTTTGATTAGGCTGAAAGTTATGTTGTTGAGTGGTTTGATTGTGGATAGGTCCAGTGAAATGAATATCAAATCTGTGATAGCATTGTTGTACCATATGCCCAGATTTTCCACAAAGTTGACACACTACTTTGAGTCTATTACCAAATCTGCCTCGACCTCTGCCTTGTGAACTAGAATTAAACTCACTTTGCTGCCTACTTGACCTTTGACTATTGTTGATATTTCCCATGGATTGATCAGTTGACATATCACTAACACTCTCTCTTGAAAAGGAGAAGGTTTTGTTTCCTTCTTTACTGACAACATTTGCAAAACAATTCCCAGCTTCAATAGAATACACTGCACTCCTACTTTTTCTATGTTCAAAATTTTGAAGCTGTAACTTAACGCCAACCAAACTTAATTTCTCATTACCAGAATCCATCTTGTCCATAATAAGAGCCACAACTGGATCAAATTCTGGGCCTAACCCATCAATTATATAACTAATCAGTTCCCCCTCTGTAATAGACTGATTACTGCTAAGTAATGCATCATAGATCTCTTTCATTCTTTTTACATATTGTTGAATACTCATACTCCCTTTCTTTAACGTTTGTAGAGTATTTCTTAGACTTGTAAGCCTAGCCTTAGACTCAGAGACGAAATAGTGTTCTAATGTCACCCAAACCTCATTAGCACTAAAACAGTTTGCTACATGACCAAACATTTCTTCAGAAATTGAGCCCAACAACCAACTCATTAATATTTCATCAAAACGTTTCCACACAGCATAATCAGGATTTACATGCTTCAATTCTTTCAAATCAGACTCATCTTGTGCGTAAACAAAAGGTTAAGGACATTGATGCAAACCTGTAAGATGCTCGCGTAAAGCATGAGCCCCTACTGTATACAGAGCTTGAGCCCTCCAATAACGATAGTTCTCCTCCGTTAACTTGGGATTGATTGCTTGAAGACTGGACACAGAGCAGTTCCCTAACTCATTTGTGCCACTGAACCTCCACCGAATCCTCGTTCTGGCGAACTAGGAGTTCCTAAAACATCAACACTCGATCGATTAGCCATCTAGACGTTAGTCAGTGGCTCTGATACCATGAAAGTTTTGCTTTATCAAACAAAGCTACGTGCGAGAATCAAAAATGAAAAACACAGGAAATACAAGAAAGGAATCAAGAACTTCCAGCTCTTTCTGAAAAAAAAATACCTCTGATTTTTATTAACTGAAATTAGGGTTTTCCTTACAAATTTATACTGCAAAATTAACTGAATACGAAAATAGTTACATGAGCACCAATCAAAAACATTTAATCTCAACTGAAATACCTACCTATTATCACCATCCAACTAACTATAAACTCAGAATCTTGAGTCTGAAAATCACCATAGAATCGTCAGAGCACAAACCACCACAGCTGCTACTTTACCAAAATAATCAGCCGATACTCACTTCTAAACATAACTGAAGCCAAAACGCTGCGTTTGAATTAGTTTAAAACGCACCGTTTTGACTTTCATAGCTTCACAATTTTTGTAATTGGAGAATTTGTGAAATCTAATTTTATCAAGTAATGGAGATTTATGGGGCTTAAATAGGAGCACTCTTGTATATTTCCTCTTACATTTGTTCTTTTGATAACGGGCTTGGAGCGGTGCTTCTGGGAGGAATATATATATATTCTTTTAAGTAATAGTGTTGTTGACTTATTATTTGATTTTGATTATAGGGAACTGATAAAATACAAGGCCTACGATTTGATATGTCTACAATCAGAGAGATAGACATAAAGCCTCATGCTTTCTCAGAGATGGATTATCTACGATTATTGATAGTGAATAAATCAAAACAAGGCAAATATAATAATGTGCATGGTTTTGAGGGTCTAGAATCTGATTTGGCAGAGTTAAGATGTCTCTTCTGGGATTCTTATCCCTTCGGATCACTGCCTTTGAAATTTTTCCCTCGGAACCTTGTTGTACTTAAGATGCGTGACAACAATCTGGAACAACTATGGACTGGCATCAAGGTATATGTTGATTTCATATGATAATTTTCTTTCATAAATTTTAAATATTAGATTTTCTAATCTCTCCTTGTAATTTTTAACTTTTTCCCGTTACAGGATCTTGCTAATTTAAAATGCCTTGATCTAAGTCACTCAAAGCATCTACTTGAACTCCCAGACCTCTCAAAGGCTCAAAACCTAGAGTGTTTGATTCTAGAAGATTGTACAAGTTTGTTTCAGATCATTCCTCCAACTCAGAATCTCAATAAACTTGTTAATTTGAATCTGAGAAACTGCATAAGCCTCACTAGTCTTCCGATTGGAATTCAATCCAAAGATGTTATTCTCTCAGGCTGCTCTAATCTCAACACTCCTCCAATGATATCATGTAATATGGAACGGTTGTGTTTGGATGGAACTGCGATAAAAGAATTATCTTTTCCCATTGAAAGTCCTTCCAGACTAGTTGATTTGAATCTTAAGGATTGTTCAAGGCTTGAAAGTGTTGCAAGCAGTGTTCGTAAATTGGAATCTCTTCAACAACTTAATCTTTCTGGTTTGTCGAATGTAAAGTTTGTTCTAGGGATTCCACGCAATATAAAGGAGCTAAATTTAGAAGGAACTGCAATAAAAGAGTTGCCTTCATCAATTGAGAATGCATCCCGCCTAGAGAGATTGAGTCTAAAAGATTGTTCAAGCCTTGTGAGTCTGCCAGAAGGCATTTGTAAATTGAAGTCTCTCAAATATCTTTGTATCTCTAGTTGTTCGAAACTTAACAGATTGCCAGAAGACATTGGATATTTAGAAAGTTTGGTAGAGCTTGAAGCTACTGGAAATTCTGAGTATTGTTTAGCGCTCGAAAGTCTTCCTAGCAGCATTCATAATTGGAATCTTCGATTGCTCAATCTCTCTGGTTTGATGTATCTAAAGATGGTTCCAGAGTTCCCACGGAGGATAGAAGAGTTATATTTAGATGGAACTGCAATAAAAGAATTGTCTTCTTCAATTGAGAATGCATCCAGTCTAGTAAGATTGAGTCTTAAAGATTGTTCAAGCCTTGAAAGTCTACCAGATGCTATATCTAAATTGGAATCTCTTAAATATTTCTGTATCTCTGGTTGTTCGAAGCTTCATAAATTGCCTGAAAATATTGGATATTTACCAAGGTTGGAAGTGCTGGAAGCTAATGAAACTTCTATAACAGAAATACCTTCATCTATGACGGCCTCAGTATCGCAAGATCGATTGGATTTGCAAATTTTAAGGAGATTAAGCTTGAATCGCTGCAGTCTAACAGAGTTGCCCAATAATCTTGACCGGATGTCCTTGCTCAGAGAGTTAGAATTAGAAGGAAACAATTTTGAGAGCCTACCAACAACCATCATGAACCTTTCTAAGTTACAGCTCCTTAACATACGTTTTTGCTATAGACTTCAGTCTTTGCCGCAGCTTCCGAGTAGTATAGAACAACTTTGGTCAGATAACTGCAGAAGGCTGAAAGCAATTTCAGGTTTCGAAAATATACTTCAAAGACATTGCGGAAGGACACTCAGCTTCCCTAATTGCGTCAGTCTGAATTGGAATGCAATCAGAAACATATTTCATGATGCTGCATTGGATATGTACTCAAATGAGTTTGAAGTATTCAAATATGAAAAGGTATAATTCAGTATCTCAATTTCTTTTTCTGATATGAATAAAAAGAAATGATATTAGAAAGAACCATTTTTATGCATGATATATTTATCAGGTAGCTGGCAAGCCACAAGGTGTTATATGTTTCCCTGGAAGTGAAATTCCCGCATGGTTTAACATTCAAAGTATTGGCTCTTCCATAAAGCTACCACAAGGTTCATTCAACCATAACAAATTTCTCGGTTTCGTTTTCTGTGTCATTGTTGAAGGCCAAGATTCAGATGATTTCTTGGACGTTGAGTATGAGCTACTCGTGAAATGCCTAGATGAATTCATGACCTTTGATAAAAAACTGCTTTTGTTTGGACCAATCAATATTAGGTCGGATCACGTATTACTGGGTTATAATCGCAATACATGTGAAAATTTTGAATTCTCGTGTGACACAGAGGCCCTTATCACTTTCACAGCTGAACATTTAACCAAGTCCGGGGTCAAAAGAAGAAAAAAGTATGGGGCCAAAAAAATAAGAAGGTGTGGGGTCAAAAGAATAAAAAGGTGTGGGGTCCGTTTGGTGTTCACTCAAGAAGTTAAGGAACCTATGAAAAGAGCAAGATGTTCCATCATTGATGAAGAGGAAGTGCAAGAGGAAGCATGTTCTGACCTCCAGGGATTTACATCTTCAAATTTCTTTAAAGGTGAATCGAGCTCAAGGTAATTAAATATGTACCTTCTTTACTGTATGATTTAGTAATGGCTTCTTTAAGATAATATTTTTTTACTAAGTAAAATATTAAATACTAAGTATGTTTTATCTTTCCTGATGTTATAAGATTTTCCATAATCGATGAAGTGCAAGAGGAAGCATGTTCTGCCTTCCAGGAACTTACATCTTCAAATTTCTTTAAAGGTGAATCTAGCTCAAGGTAATTAAATAAGATATATACCTTCTATGCTGCTTATGATTAAGTAATGGTTTCTTCTATAAAATATGAATTCCCGTAAATTTATATATAGACTAAAATAGGCTTTATCTTGTCCAGAAACATATGGATTGCATTGATCTATTCATATATTAATTGTTTGATCTTAACTTCTAATATGTCTTCTTTCCTTCCCTATAATATCAATTTGGTTGAGAAAAGTGTTGGGTTGCATCAACTACAACATGCGGAGAAAGAATTGGAAGAGTTTGATCAAAGTGCAAATGAGTCCAGCTCAAGCGACAATGAATCTGCTAGGTTCACTTCTGATTTGATGGGATCAATAAGGGATGAAGAATTGGAAGAGTTTATTCAAAGTGCAAATGAGTCCAGCTCAAGCGACAATGAATCTACTAGGTTCACTTCTGTTTTGATGGGATCAATGAGGGATGTGGTAGGCACAACTATGCTCTCCTCTGCAGACAATGATGGGGTAAAACCGACTGGTTGTTGCTGCGTAATTTTATAATGAAGATTAACCACAGCCTAAAGAATGCAAATTCTAATGAAGGGCAAAGCCTACATCCTGTGCTACTTTCAGTTTTATGAATATATTGGTAAGTTCTGACCCTAATCCATCTTATTCTGCTCTCAATTTCTATGTCTTGTTGTCAGTAAGTGCAGAAACTAAATGACATATTCTGATAAGAAGAATTATAAGTGTCAATATTTGATTTATTAAATGTTATTTATTTAACTACATCTGATTTCTTGTTTGTTTTATTGGCCAATATTTATACATAGAGAAATGTTTGAAGTATAATTTATTGAAGTTGGCTAGTTTTAGGTAGGCCAAGGGACTAAATACTAATTTATTGACTATTTTTCATCATATTTTGTTAATATTTTTAATAAAATCATTAAAATACCTTTATTAAAAAAATAAAAATTATAATAAAAATATAAAATTATATTTAAATATAAAAATATTAAAAATAAAAAATCTTGAAAAATTTAAAAAAAATATATATATATATATTTAAAAATATTTAATTTTAAAAAAAATCAAAAAGATAATCATCGTCGGTCATCGATAATGGTACTAGGTGGACGGAAACAGTCACATGGTTCCAAACTATCCTATTTAGCAGAGACGGTCAGATTTGGCCTATTATTGACCGTCGTTGCAATTGGTACCAGCAATGGTGGATGATTTTAATTTTTTTAATATTTAAATAATAGTTATATTTTTATTATTTTCATAAAATTTATTTTATTAATTTTTTCAAATTTTTTATTAAAATGACAAAAATACCATTCTAATTATCAAAATTTAATTATTGTCATTAAATTTAACCATTGACATTAATCAACAAATAGGTATTTGAGTTTTTAAAAGTTTGGAAGTGTGATCTCGTGTTTAAGTGAAACTTTGGGTTGGAACTACTCCTTTTGGCCTTTTAGATATTATTCGAATTTCATTTATAATAATCATTTAAAGTATGGATATCTACATGTAACGTAAAAACTGTCATTGAACCACCCGAGTGGTCGCATTTTAACATCAGAGGGCCTTGATGGTACAATTACTTCCCCTGTGGCTAGTCTAAATTCTTTCATGGAGAATGGATATCTACATTTATTTCCTCTGTTGCTGTAATACTCTGATTAGTAATGAAACTAATAATAAATCAGAAACTCAAGGATGAGAATTTAAATATTCCCCAAATCTTGGGTGGGACATAGTAATGTACCTCAGCTGACAAGTAAAGCATATTCCCACCTAAACTTTATCAACATAATAGGGGGTGTGTTTTGATAATTGTTGAATAGCTGTGGAGTAAAATGTGATACTTAATAGATGGGGTCTTTTATAAATCGATTCTTGTCAGCTGGAATAAATTTTTTAAAAAATAAATATTTATCATTTAATAAAAATTAATAATTAAATTTAATAGTTAATTAATGAATTTAATTTGTTAAAGAAGTATTTTTATTTTTTAAATAAAAATAAAAAATTAATTTTATAAAATAATTAAAATATAAAATAATTTTAATATAATATTAAAATAATTTTAAAAACTTACTAAAAAATTCCAAATTTTAATAAAAAAATTTAAAAAACGTCACCACAATAGCATAGCATCACCAATAGACATGGCCGTTGAAAATCTAACTAGGCGATAAAAAAAGGTCACCTGATTGGATTGACGACCATATCTAGCTGTCAGAAATCTAATAAAAATGACTAAATCTGATCGTTTCTACTATCAAACATGATCGAAAATAATTAGTATGCTTAAAATTAATTGTTTTCTACCATCCCTGATGGTAAAACCTACCAAATTTAATTGTCTTTATCATCGAAGTGGTCAGATCTGATTATCAATCCAACCAAGTGATTATATTCGATTATTTGATTAGTTTTTTGGCAACTACCACTGCTAGTAATGTTATCGGTGGTGATAATTTTTTTCTTTATTTTTTAAAATTTTTATTAAATTTTATTTAAATATTATATTATTTATTTTTTTGATAAATGTTATTTTGATTATTTTATAAAAAAAATTAATAAATGTGGAAGAAAATTGGTCGAGAATGGATATTTGACTTATTAAAAAATTTGGGATGATATTATCATTTAGGAAAATGTTGGGTGGAAAAAAAAGATTCGCCTCTTTTAAATGTTTATCGAGCAAGGTTGCTGGAGAAGTAGACTCTGGATACGCTCTCTTTTCATGGTTACACAAAAATTTTCTCACTCTCTGCAATTGCAAGCTTAATTCATTCATGGCTACCAAACTCTTCTTCACCCCTATTCCCAGTCTTCCTCGCCCACTTGCAAATTTCCCAGAAAGCGCACAAAGAATCCCTCTTTTCTCACTTCCTCCTCTTATTATCTCTTCTGGGTTTTCGAGCTTGAAGACTGTTTCAAGCTCTTAGCTTCCATCATCATCAGCTCTTCTGGTTCAAGCTTCAAATTCAGATTCCCAAACTGTCCCTCCGTCTTCCAAGCTTGTTCTTGTTGTTGATGGCACCAGTGATGTGGGAAGAACATGCATTATGTGCTCATCGGAGGAGGTCTAATGGCATCAAATGGTCTTGGTCAACACGCCGGGTTCAGATCTCTTCCTTACCAATTTCGCATACTGCTCTGCCTTTGATCTCTAGAGCCTTTGTGTCCCGATTCCTAATTTCTTCCTTGTCTCCATTGTCGGTGACACTTTCGTGCTCTCCCTTTAATATTTTCTTTGAAAATTTCTGATTATTTCTTTTTTGCTTTGTTAAGCCTGCGTGTTATATGTGGTAAACTGGAAAGTTTTTTGTTGGTATATTTATGTTGCTTTGTTTTGTTTTGTCTTTCTCTGGAAATTGGTTGGGTAAAGTTTCAGTGAGGTTGTTGGGAGTAAGAATTGCCTCATTTTTCTAGGAATCGTCAGAAGTTGCTGAAATTTTGGAAGAAGCAGTCACAAATTTTGACAATGCAGCCACAATTTTTGACAAAAAAATTAGGCATCCACCATGCACTAAATGAAGGGTGGTTGGGCGGCAAATGGAAGACCTATAAATTGGCCTTCCATGTTTCATTTTCATGCATCCCAAATCCTCTTCTTTTTTCTTAATTTGAGAGAAAAATTAGAGTGTTTTTTCCTATTATAACAAGAGAGATATTTTGTATTCTCCTTGTAGAATAGAGAAATTATAATTCTCGATTTTTCTTTATAGTGATATTTTTCTATTTTTTCCGTGATTTTTACCTTAATTCATCTAGGGGTTTCTATATAAAATTTGTGTGTTATTTATTCTCAAATTTATTAACTGCAATCATGCTCTATCTAGTCACTTATTTCGTAACAAGTGGTATCAGAGCCTTGTGTTGAATGTGTGTGTCTACTTATCGTATGCTCTATGGTTGCCATTAAATTGAATCCTTCACATAAAAAAATAAGTAGATTATTATTCACGAAAAAGTGTGTGATAGAAGCAATGGCGGTAAAATTTGAGATTGAACGATTCAATGAGAGTAATTTCTCACTGTTGAAATTGAAGATAAAGGCAATATTAAGAAATGATAACTGCTTGACAGTTATCAATGAAAGACCTAAACGTATCACAGATGACATATGGAACGAGATAGATGGAAATGCTATTGCTAATCTTTATCTAGCACTAGCAGATGAGGTGTTGTCAAGCATAGAGGAGAAGAAAACAACAAAAGAGATATAAGATCATCTCATCAAGCTGTACGAGGCGAAATCACTCCACAACAAATTTTTTCTTAAAAGAAAACTCTAGAAGCTTCAAACATCTGAATCTACTTCAGTTATAGAACATAGAAACATTTTAAATACTCTATTCTCTCAACTCATATCATTGGGTCACAAAAATAGAGACAAATGAACGTACTGAGCTTCTACTTCAAAGTCTACCTGACTCATATGATCAACTCATCATCAACTTAACAAACAATGTCCTCATAGACTATTTAGTTTTTGATGATATCGCAGCTATTGTTCTCGAAGAAGAAAGTCATCGTAAGAACAGGGAAGAAAGACAAATAAGTTCACATCAAGCAGAGGCGTTGACAGTGATGAGAGGGAGATCAATAGAACGTGGCCCAAGTGGGAGTCATAATCAAGCTAGGTCAAAGTCTAGAAGTAAGAAGAAAATTAAATCTACAAGTATGACAAGAAAGGTCACCTGAAGAAGGATTGTTGAAACTTGAGAAACTTTGGCCTTCAAGGGAATATTGCAAGCTCTTCAGATGATGGACATGTTCTGAGTTATGAAGCAATGATGACAAGTGAAAGCATGAAAAATTTTGCTGATGTATGGCTCTTTGACTCAGGAGCTACATTTCACATGACTACTCGAAGAGAATGGTTTCATTATTATGAACCTATCTCGGGAGGATCAATGTACAACTGTAATGACCAAGCTTTAAAGATCATCGATGTTAGAACCATTAAACTAAAGATGTATGACGATACAATTTGTACTATTCAAGAGGTTCGACATGTGGAGGACTTGAAGAAGAATTTATTATCTTTAGGGCAACTGGATGATCTTGGGTGCAAGGTCATAATCAATGACAAGATTATGAAAATAATCAAAGGCATGCTTGTAATGATGAAGGGAGAAAAGACAAGTGTAAATATGTACGTGTTAAAGGGAGAAACTTTGCCAGAAGCAGAAGCATCGGTTGCCTTAAGCAGTAAAGAATTTACAAGGATATGACACCAGAAGTTTGGACACATGTCTGAACAAGGAATGAAGATTCTTATAGATCAAAAACTACTTCTAGGGCTTACAAAGGTATGCCTACCTTTTTGTGAGCATTGTGTTACAAGTACGCAACACCGTCTAAAGTTCAATGCATCAAAGTCTAGAAGCAAGACTATTCTAAAACTGGTTCACTCTAATGTATAGTAAGCACCGATTCCATCCCTAGGAGAAGCAAAGTACTTTGTGTCTTTTATTGATGACTACTTTAGGAGATGTTGGGTGTATCCTATCAAGACGAAGACAGATGTATTTTCAATCTTCAAAATTTTCAAAGCACGTGTTGAGCTTGATTCTAGAAAGAAGATTAAGTGTTTGAGGATAGATAACGGAGGATAATACACTGGTGATGAATTTTATATATTTTGCAAGCAAGAAGGCATCTAAAGGCAGTTCACTACAACATACACTCCTCATCAAAACAGAGTGGCAGAGTGGATGAACAGAACCTTGTGATCAATATCCAAGTAGCACTCATCCAATTCAAGACAACCAAGGAAGTTCAATCATGTTCTCGCAATGGCTAACTCGATCCAAACCTACCAAATTCGAATAAATTCAAATGCATGGAAAGAACAAGCATAGGTTAGAGTCACGTATTTGAATAAATCTGAAGCATTACCAGCATCATTTTTGGCCATCCAAAGTGTCTTTATTTATCAAACGACTTTATATGAAGCTAAAAAAAAAAGGGCTCAATTCGGATAAGAAACGAGTGAAAATGGGCTGCGTGAAAATTTCCCCTGCTTGGTGTCGCCGCGGTACGCCTAAGCGCAGCACTCCTGCCTTACGCGTGATGTCGCATGCATGCCAGTGTGCACGCTTGCACGGTGCCTTGCTACACACACAAGCGTGTGTGTGTGCACGACCGTGTGCCCAACGCCCCGCACACCCACGCTCACCTGCCTACGAGTGCGTCCGCACATGCACCTGTGCATGCACTTGCGCATTGTGCACCCCATGTCGCGGCATGGCACCGTGACACTTGGATTATGCCACTTTTTAGAATTTTGGTCTTTTTCAAGCAATTTTTGCATGTTTCAGCTTCCAAAACTCCCCCAACGTATTCTCCTTGAGGATTTTGAATTCCTAATGATTTCCAATGATAATTTGAACCCAAAGACTTTTGAGATTGAATTCAAATATTCGACTCGAAAATTTAGACCCAAGACAAATTAGTCAAGGAAAATGCTTGCATCCAAGATTATTCCATTTTTATATTTATTTATGATTTATTTTGTAATGTAATTAGAAATTATGTGAGTTACTTGCTATGTTTTTGGCCTTTTATTTTATTTCCAATAACTTGTAATGTGGTGTAAAGTAAACTAAAGTTTGGTTACTTTAACCCTAGTTTGTAAAGCCTATATAAAGGCTACTTTTCCCATTTTGTAATTAGACTTGAATATTGAAATCAAAACCCAAAGCTTTGTGCTTTTGCTTGGGACATAGAACTTGTTGGTTCTTTGTATCCATTTCTTTTCTTTATCCAATTCTTGTTGCAAGAGAGAATTGGTGGTAGAGATTCAAGTAGGTGAGCTTTGAAACAAGTGAGTAGATCTTCCTTTCAGCCTTATCAAAGATTCTTTAAGCTTGAATCAACTTCAAGTTGGTGGATTTTCTTCCTTTAGACTTGAGGATTAGTTTCCTGCAAAGTATTGTACCAAGTAAGTATTTAATTTGTGTTGTAACTTGAACATCATCTTCCTACCTTTAAGGTGTTGGATGAATGAGGATTAATGGGTGGACTATTGATATGCTAGAAGTTGATTGAAGTTGTGACTAATTTTGGAGTTGACTGTGCTTGAATTTGGAGTTATTTTTGCTTGAAAATTTGCTTGTTTTAGTGTGAGCTTGGCCTTAATCTTTGCTGGGTTGTTGGAATGCCATTTGATATCATTTGAGAGGTTTAAGGGTTGTCCTATATTGATCACCTTGTTGGAAAGAACAAGAGCAATGTTAGGAACTGTAGGTTTAGACAAGTTATTTTGGGCAGAAGCAGTCAACACCACCTACTATGTGGTAAATCGAGTCTCATCAATAGCAATTGGGTTGAAGACACCAATAGAGATGTGGACTAGTAAGCCAGTTGATTATTCAAACCTCCATATATTTGGAAGTCTGGTGTACATGATGTATAATGCCTAAGAAACTACAAAATTAGATCCAAAGTCCAAGAAATGCTTATTCTTGGGGTATGTTGATGGAATAAAGGGGTATCGCCTGTGGGATCCCATTGCCCACAAGGTTGTAGTCAGCAGAGATGTTATATTTACAGAAGAAAAGCTATAAATGGAAGAAGGTCATAACGTAGCAAATTCAGAGACTACATTTACACAAATGGAGAAGGAGTTTGAACAAAAAAATTCTTCTAAAGTCACACCAGAGCATAAAGAATAAGAACAAATTGGGTTTGAAGTTCTAGAAAATCGACGATCAAAATGTAGAAAAAAAACACCAGTTTGACACTCAGATTATATTATGGAGAGCAATATTGCATACTGTCTTCCAATAGAGGAGAACCATCAACTCTTCAAGAAGCAACAAGTAACTCAGATGCACCTCAATGGATAGCAGCAATGTAAGAAAAAATTGAAGCTCTTCATAAGAATAAGACTTGGGAACTTGTGTCTCTACCTCAAGGAAGAAAACCTATTGGTAATAAATGGATTTACAAAATCAAACGAAATAACGAAGATTAAATGGAGCAGTATCGTGCAAGATTGGTGGTAAAAGGATATGCTCAGAAAGAAGGTATTGACTTTAATGAAATATTTTCTCCTGTCGTTCGACTCACTAAAGCCAGAATAGTCCTAACAATATGTGTTGTGTTTGACTTACATCTAGAGCAGCTAGATGTGAAAACAACTTTTTTTCATGATGATTTTAAAGAAGAAATTTATATGCTCCAACCAGAAAGTTTTGAAGAAAAAGGCAAAGAGAACTTGGTTTGTAGGTTAAACAAATCTTTATATGGTCTAAAGCAGGCGCCAAGGTGTTGGTACAAGAGATTTGATTCTTTCATCATAAGCCTTGGATACAACAGACTTAATTCAGACCCTTGTGCGTACTTCAAGAGGTTTTGTGAAAATGACTATATCATTTTGCTACTGTATGTAGATGACATGTTGGTAGCAGGTTCCAACAAAGATCGTATCAAAGAATTAAAAGCACAGTTGGCTAGGGAATTTGAAATGAAAGACTTGGGGCCAGCAAACAAGATGCTAGGAATGGAAATTTACAGAGAAAGAATTAATATGAAGATTGTGTTTTCTCAAAAGAATTATTTGAAGAAAATCTTGCGGCGTTTCAACATGCAAGATTGTAAGCCAATCTTTACCCCACTTCTTGTTAATTTCAAGTTATCTTCCAATATGAATCCTAGTAGTGAAGAAGAGAGGATATAAATGTCTCAAGTATCGTATGTATCAGTAGTGGGAAGCTTAATGTTCGTTATGGTTTGTACAAGACCATACATTGCATATGCAGTGGGAGTGGTTAGTCGATACATGGTGAATCCTAGTAAAGAGCATTGAAATGTTGTAAAGAGGATTCTAAGATACATCAAAGGGACCTCAGATGTTGCATTATGTTACAAAGGATCAGACTTTATTGTCAATGGATATGTTGATTCTGATTATACAGGAGATCTTGATAAAAGCAAATCCACCACTGGTTATGTGTTTACTCTTGCTGGCGGAACTGTAAGTTGGGTATCAAAACTAAAATCGGTTATGGCTACATCAACAACAGAAGTAGAATATGTAGCAACTACACAAGCTAGTAAAGAAGCAATATGGTTGAAAATGCTATTAGAGAAGCTCGGGCATAAACAAGAAAAGATTCCCTTATTCTGTGACAGTCAGAGTGCCTTACATCTTGCAAAGAATCCAGCATTTCATCATAAGACAAAGCACATACGAGTTCAGTATCACTTCATTTGTGAAAAAGTGGAAGAAGGTACTGTGAATATGCAAAAAATTCACATAGAAGATAACCTAATAGATTTTATGACAAAGACGGTCAACATTGACAAGTTTGTTTGGTGTTGATCCTCTTGTGGCCTGATGGAAACATAAGCAATTTGGTAATGACAATGTAGAAAAAATGGTGTGAAGATTTGATTGAATATCAATCAATGTTCAGGTGGGAGATTGTCAAAAGTAGCTGAAAAATTGGAAGAAGCAACCACAAATTTTGACAATGCAGCCACAAATTTTGACAGAAAAATTAGGCATCCACCATGCATTAAATGGAGGGTGGTTGGGTGGCAAATGGAAGGCCTATAAATTAGCCTTTCATGCATCTCAAATCCTTTTCTTTTTTCCTAATTTGAGAGAAAAATTAAAGTGTTTCTTTCTATTATAACAAAAGAGATATTTTGTATTCTCCTTATAGAATAAAGAAGTTGTAATTCTTGATTTTTTTTTATAGTGATATTTTTCTATTTTGTCCATGGTTTTTACCCTAATTCATTTAGGGGTTTTTCACGTAAAATATGTGTGTCATTTATTTTTAAATTTATTAGCTATAATCCTGCTCTATCCGGTCACTTATTTCGTAACAAGAATAAGATACCGATTGATAACATGACATGCTTGAAGGGATTAAATGGAGCTCCAGATATTGTTGAATGCTCTTTTGTGCAATCAAGCGTCACCGAATTACCTTTCTTTGCTTCTAAGGTGATTGACTTTTTGGTGTTTAAATGTTAATGCTTTTTGTATTATATTATTTATTTGGTACCTTAAATGCCTGAGGCTGTTTGTGTGATTCAGGTTTTGATCTTTCTAGCATTTTACTTTTATTAATGCCATTTGTTGTTTGTGGTAAAATTAAATGTTTATGTATGTTCAGGTGCATATAGGGTCCTTTTGAGTGTATGTTTTATACTTACCTTGCCAAAATAACTGTGTATACCCCATTTTCGATTGTGGTCTTTACCTGAATGCCATATGTTTTATTTTACTTTTGCACTCATCGTTGTTCATGTAAAATGGAATATGAAGTTTCACAGGTAGTAAGTATATTCTCATAAATTTCAAATTTGGCATAACATGATATTAATGTCCATGCTTTTCTTTTTTTTAATTGCCATATGATATTAATGGATCAATTTGGAACTAACTGAGACTGATGATGAGTTTGACAGAATATCTGTCTGAAAAACTAATACTCTGATATGTTCTTGTTAGCATGCAATCGCATATAATTGTGAATGCAAGCTATTTTATTATTAAATTTAAGAATTGTATAAATCTAATGCTGGCTGGTGGCTACCTTTCTTAAGATAGGAAATTAACACTAATAATATTTTAATTTTCCTACATCCATATAGGCAATTGAAAAGCATGAAAATATGACAAAGGGAATTAATGAGTAAAATAAATTATATTTAATCAAGTAATTAATAATGAACAAATATTGTGTTTTTCTCATCATTGACATGGTAAGATTTGTGGGCTGATGACAACACAATAATGGTGTTATATATATACTAATCAAGTGTTTTATATGTTGAAGTTTTGTATGACTCATTATAGTATTGTTTTCCAATGAGATATTACTTACAATGACATTTTTGCAGGTTAGCTCTCTAATTATTATGAATTTTCATGTTAATTGACCCATCCTATATATCTTTTTACATATTAAAAATGTCTCTACAGTCTATTTCTCTGTTGTACGAAACTT
The DNA here is from genome assembly GCA_026122585.1 of Anacardium occidentale. Lineage (NCBI taxonomy): Eukaryota > Viridiplantae > Streptophyta > Magnoliopsida > Sapindales > Anacardiaceae > Anacardium > Anacardium occidentale. The sequence continues at coordinate 3,523 of JAJEJH010000999.1, read as the reverse complement.
TTCTCAGAACATTGTGTTTGACTTGCAATTCTAACTCGTACAAAGTGGTGGTCCTTGTGCATAATTACCAAGTTAAAGTTATCCCTTTATTTGGTGCATTTAACTTTATTCCAACTGTGTTTTTGGTATATGTATTCCTTACTCATTAGAGACATGCATGACTGCTTGAAGTTTGATTATATTTAAGTTATTGCATCTTGTGTTATGATTCATTTCATTCATTCTGTCTTATTACTTGTGAGTCTACATTATTGGTTCTTGAGTGATTATCTACTTTGATTTTTATTATACTTATAGTGCTAATGGGACAATTTGCTGTGACAGCCAAGCCTACTCTAGATTTGAGGCCTAAAAAATGAGAACTATTGGTCCTTAATGCATACATATAATAATGAATTACGAAGAAAACTATAATATGCAAATGGATTGTGGGTCATGCTTATTTTGTGTGTTTACCTAATCTAGACATTTATTTTATTTTATTTTCAGATCATTAGACTACTTTCCAATCCTTGCTAGACTTGTGTAATTGACTGATGGTTGGATTCTTTTTTTTTTTTGTTATCAGTTAAAAATCCTCCTTATTAGGGGCATAAGGATACGCAATGCTTCTAATAGTGAGAGAGTTTAGGGGCATAAGGATACGTAATGCTTCTAATAGTGAGAGTTTAGGGGAATAGTTGTTACGAAATAAGTAACCGGATATAGCAGGATTGCAGCTAATAAATTTGAGAATAAAGGACAAACAAATTTTACGTGGAAAACTCCTAGATGAATTAGGGTAAAAACAAATCTCCCACTTGAAGATTGATTGATATTCACTCAGATCTTCATACCATTCTTTCTACCTTGTCATTACCAAATTGCTTATGTTCCCATCAGGCCACAAGAGGATCGACACTACACAAACTTGTCAATGTTGACCGCTTTTGTCACAAAATCTGTTAGGTTATCTTCTGTGTGAATTTTTCGCATATCCACAGTTCCTTCTTCCACTCTCTCACGAATGAAGTGATACTGAACCCGTATGTGTTTTGTCTTAGGATGAAAAGTTGGATTCTTTACAAGATGTAAGACACTCTGACTATTACAGAATAAGGGAATCTTTTCTTGTTTGTGCCCGAGCTCCTCTAATAGCATTTTCAACCATATTGCTTCTTTACTAGCTTGTGTAGCTGCTACATATTCTGCTTCTGTTGTTGATGTAGCCACAACCAATTGTAATTTTGATACCCAACTTACAGTTCCGCCAGTAAGAGTAAACACATAAATAGTGGTGGATTTGTTTTTATCAAGATTTCCTACATAATCAGAATCAACATATCCATTGACAATAAAGTCTGATCCTTTGCAACATAATGCAACATCTGAGGTCCCTTTGATATATCTTAGGATCCTCTTTACAACATTCCAATGCTCTTTACCAGGATTCACCATGTATCGACTAACCACTCCCACTGCATGTGCAATGTCTAGTCTTGTACAGACCATAGCGAACATTAAGCTTCTCACTACTGATGCATACGGTACTTGAGACATTTCTATCCTCTCTTCTTCACTGCTAGGATTCATATTGGAAGATAACTTGAAATTAACAGGAAGTGAGGTAGAGATTGGCTTACAATCTTGTATGTTGAAACGCCGCAAGATTTTCTTCAAATAATTCTTTTGAGAAAACACAATCTTCCTATTAATTCTGTCTTGGTAAATTTGCATCCTTAGAATCTTGTTTGCTAGTCCCAAGTCCTTCATTTCAAATTCCCTAGCCAATTGTGCCTTTAATTCTTTGATACGATCTTTGTTGCAACCTGCTACCAACATTTCATCTACATACAATAGCAAAATGATATAGTCATTTTCACAAAACCTCTTGACGTATGCACAAGGGTCTGAATTAAGTCTGTTGTATCTAAGGCTTATGATGAAGGAATCAAATCTCTTGTACCAACACCTCAACCTCTGCTTTAGACCATATAAAGATTTGTTCAACTTGCAAACCAAGTTCTCTTTGCCTTTTTCTTTAAAACCTTCTGGTTGGAGCATATAAATTTCTTCTTTAAGATCACCATGAAGAAAATTTGTTTTCACATCTAGCTACTCTAGATGTAAGTCAAACACAACACATATTGCTAGGATTATTCTGATTGTAGTGAGTCGAATGACAGGAGAGAATATTTCATTAAAGTCAATGCCTTCTTTTTGAGCATATCCTTTTACCACCAGTCTTGCACGATACCGCTCCACTTGATCTTTATTATTTCATTTGATTTTGTAAATCCATTTATTACCAATAGGTTTTCTTCCTTGGGGTAGAGACACAAGTTCCCAAGTCTTATTCTTATGAAGAGCTTCAATTTCTTCTTGCGTTGCTGTTATCCATTAAGGTGCATCTGAGTTACTTGTTGCTTCTTAAAAAGTTGATGGTTCTCCTTCCTCTATTAGAAGACCGTATGTAACATTGCTCTTCATAATATAATCTGAGTGCCAGCCTGGTGTTTTTCTTACACGTTTTGATCGTCGATTTTCTAGAACTTTAGACCCAACTTATTCTTGTTCTTCATGCTCTTGTGTTACTTGAGAAGAATTCTTTTGTTCAGATTCCTCCATTTGTATAACTGTAGTCTCTGAATTTGCTATGTTATGACCTTCTTCTATTTGTGACTTTTCTTCTATTTGTGACTTTTCTTCTATGAACTTAACATCTCTGTTGACTACAACCTTGTGGGCAGAGGGATCCCATAGGCGATACCCCTTTATTCCATCAGCATACCCCAAGAATAAATATTTCCTGGACTTTAGATCCAATTTTGTAGTTTCTTGGGCATTATACATCACGTACATTAGACTTCCAAATATATGAAGGTTTGAATAATCAACTGGCTTACCAGTCCACATCTCCATTGGTGTCTTCAACCCAATTGCCATTGATAGGGCTCGATTTACCACATAATAGGTGGTGTTAATTGCTTCTGCCCAAAATGCCTTGTCCAAACCTACACTTCCTAACATTGCTCTTGTTTTTTCTAACAAGGTTCTATTCATTCACTCTGCCACTCCATTTTGTTGAGGAGTGTATGTTGTAGTGAACTGCCTTTTGATGCCTTCTTGCTTGCAGAATATATTAAATTTATCACCAGTGTATTCTCTTTCGTTATCTGTCCTCAAACACTTAATCTTCTTTTCGGAATCAAGCTCAACACGTGCTTTGAAAATTTTGAAGATTGAAAATATATCTGCCTTCCTCTTGATAGGATACAACCAACATCTCTTAGAGTAGTCATCAATAAAAGACACAAAGTACTTTGCTCCTCCTAGGGATAGAACTGGTGCTTGCCATACATCAGAGTGAACCAGTTCTAGAATAGCCTTGCTTCTAGACTTTGATGTATTGAACTTCAGACGGTGTTGTTCACTTGTAACACAATACTCACAAAAAGGTAGGGATACCTTCGTAAGCCCTAGAAGTAGTTTTTGATCTACAAGAATTTTCATTCCTTGTTCATACATGTGTCCAAGCTTCTGG
>JAJEJH010000998.1:0-56046 GCA_026122585.1 Anacardium occidentale | reverse complement strand
GCATGAAAAGAGAGATAGCTGATTTTGTAGCTAGATGTCTGGTGTGTCAGCAGGTTAAGGCTGAGCATCAGAGACCATCAGGGTTGTTGCAGCCTTTGAGTGTGCCTGAGTGGAAATGGGAGAGCATTTCCATGGATTTTATATCCGGATTACCTAGGGTTCGAGAGAGGTGTACTGGTATTTGGGTCATAGTGGACAGATTGAGTAAGTCTGCTCATTTCCTTCCAGTCAGAGACGGCATGTCAACTGATCAGTTGGGTCGGTTGTATGTCAGGGAGATTGTGAGATTGCACGGAGTTCCCAAGGCAATTGTGTCAGATCGTGACTCCAGATTCTTGTCAACTTTCTGGAGGAGTTTGCAGAGAGCACTTGGGACTCGTTTGTATTTCAGTTCAGCGTATCATCCTCAGTCAGATGGTCAGACAGAGAGGGTGAACCAGATTCTGGAAGATATGCTCAGAGCGTGTTGCTTAGACTTCCAGACCAGTTGGGTTGACTTGTTGCCATTGATAGAGTTCGCGTATAATAATAGTTATCAGTCAACTATTCAGATGGCTCCGTTCGAGGCACTTTATGGCAGAAAGTGCAGATCTCCCTTGTATTGGGACGAGATTGGAGAGAGAGACTCAGTATCAACAGTAGTGGGTCCAGAGATGACTCAGCAGATGATCGAGCAGATCAGGGTAATCAGGCAGAGGATAAAACAGGCCCAGGATCGCCAAAAGAGTTATGCGAATGTGAGGCGTAAGGAGTTAGAGTTTGAGGTCGGGGATTTCGTATTCCTGAAAGTCGCTCCTTACCGTCACGTGTTAAGATTTGGCAAGAAGGGGAAGTTGGCCCCGAGGTTCATTGGACCTTATGAGATCCTGGAGAGAGTTGGCCCAGTTGCGTACAGATTAGCGTTGCCGGCCAGTATGGACAGATTCCATGATGTCTTTCATGTGTCTCAGCTGAGAAAGTACATTAGAGATCCTTCTCATGTGCTTGAGCTTCCAGAGTTGGAATTGACAGAGGATCTGAGTTATCAGGAGATGCCAGTTCAGATACTAGACCGCAGAGTTAAAGTGCTGAGAAATAAAGAGATTCCTTTGGTCAGAGTTCTGTGGAGGAATCAGAGTGTGGAAGAGTCCACGTGGGAAATGGAATCTGAGATCAGAGATCAGTATCCCGAGCTTTTCAGGTAATTTCGAGGACGAAATTCTTATAAGAGGGAGAGATTGTAACATCCCAGGGTTAGTTTGGTCTTTTCGGCTTCCTAATCTGGGTTCAGTTTGGGATTTCTGAGATTTCTAGGGTTGTGAGAGAGTTTTGGGGTGAAATTGTGGGTTTTGTTGAGTTTGAGGGCTTGTGCATGGATCCGGTTGGATGGATTTGCATGCGAGCGCGGGAAAATGACATTTTTGCAATTTTCCTGCCATGCACGACCGTGCATGAGAGATGCACGCCCGTGCATGTGCACTTTTCCAGCTGTCTTCGCTTTAAGTCGAGTTTATCCGTTTTCAAACTCATTTTTCACCCAAATTTCCTTCGATTTTCAGAGGATTCACGCCCTAGAAGTGGAGAGCAGCTTCCTTGATCTTCCAATCAAGTTTGATTCGTGAGCTTCTTGAGAGAGAAAGCATGTCAAGAGGTAGGCACTTCTTTCCTCTTTCCCTTGCGATTTTGGTTGGGTTGGTTGCTTGTTTGAGGCATGAAAGTCGTTCCCAGCATGCTTGTGACATTCTCTTTGTGTGTTGATGACAATTTGAGACGATTGGGATGATGATTTATGTATGTGATTATGCTCATGTGTGAGAAAGTATGCTTTTATATGTTTGTGTTGAGTTGGATGTTTGGCTGGAGGCTTGGAGTGGCTGGAAGAGTATTTATGGTTATTTGAAGTGTTTGGCATGTGATTTATGCTTGATTTGAGTTTGGGTTGTGTTTGTGGCCGGAATCGTGTTGATTCCGAGTGGTCATGGAGGTGCAGAGCAGGACGCACGCCTGTGCACCCGAGGGGCACGCCCGTGCACGCTGCGTATTCTGCATGGTCACGGCCGTGTTTACGTGTCCGTGCGTGACCTAATTTGAGGGGTCACGACCGTGCATAGTTCATGCACGCCCGTGCACCCAGTGAAATGTGAGGAAATGCTTTGAAATTCCAGAATCGCGCACGACCATATGCACGACTTGGTCACGGTCCCGTGCGAGTTCACGCACGCCCGTGCACGTGACACGCACGCCCGTGCGTCAGGTAGAAAATTGAGAATAAGCTTTAATTTGTGAAATTTGCACAATAAACCCTATCCATGGATAGTAAACAGTAATTTGAGCTCAATTAAGACTTCATGATGCATCATATGCATATGCATAGCATGGCATGCCATCCAGTGTTTCAGAAAGGGATCCGAGGATCCGAGGATCCGAATTCATGTTTTCAGTTGAAAAACACCGATTCCAGAGGTGAATACGAGGGGGCACTTGTGAGTTTCAGCACCCGTGTCACCAGGAGTTATATACTTATTACTAGCCCTATGTATTGGCATGTGCCGAGTTGCTCAGCTTTCAGTTTATGTTTTCCTGGTCCGAGGATCAGATGAGTTTATAGCGCGAGGCGCTCAGTTCAGTTTCCAGGCCGAGGCCTGATGGCATCACGTGGGCCATACAGTTTGTGGCACGTGTTTGTAGAGGAAACTTATATGGCCAAGGTGCCGAATCCCTGTATTCATCAGTCTGCGCAGCACAGTTTTCAGCATATCAGGTACCCCAGGGTACACAGTTTTCTGCATAGCTTTCAGATAAAGCTTTTGCATGATTTTCAGTTATGGGATCCCAGGATCCAGCAGCATAGTTTTCATGAACCGTTTTCAGGAAACTATTTTCAGTATGCAGGCCCAAGCCTAGCTATGTTTTCAGCTTATTGCATAGCATGTCATTGTTATATGACACATCAGCATATCATTCAACGAATGATAAGACAGTAAATAACAGTAATTGAACAGTACACGATAAGCCACGTAAGCTTCAGTTCAGTATCAGTTTCAGATCGGTATCAGTTCTACATCAGTTCAGTATCAGTTTCAGATCGGTATCAGTTCTACATCAGTTCAGTATCAGTTCAGATCAGTGCAATTATGAGTATCCGTAGCAAAGTTTGGTGGGTCGAGTGTCCGGTTCGGATTACTCTTCACTCTCGATTGTTTACGTATACTCATATACGTATTTTACGACTGGGTATGAGGTAGTATCCGGTCAGCGAAGGTGTGTTTGTCAGAATTGTTGCCAGTTGGAGTTTGTTCTGTGTGGGGTGTTGTGGAAGCCTTCGAGAAGGGTTGGTTTAGGGTCAGTGGATATGAAGTGCTTACTGGGTGATTTTATCACTCACTCCCTACTTTCCTTTCTTTTTGCAGGTGAGTTGTGGGGAGCTGGGAGGAGGAGATGGCTGCCGTCTGGGATCCATTTTGTTCAGCTTTATTTGTATGCACATATTTATTTTCCGCGAATATTTTAGTATGAAAGTTTTAATTGGGCATGTATATATGTATTTATACATTGTGCTACTAGTCTTCCGCTGTAATATGTTAGTTCAGTTAAGCATTTCGGTCGGGTATTATTGACCATATTTTCTTTATTTATTTATTATTATTTTAATTAAGCAATGAACAGTAATACCCTTCTGAGGTGTCTTACAGAGTGACAGAGTCCTCCTAGATCAGGAGGTAGAGATTATGGGTAGATCCATGGTGATTGATTTGATTCTGTTGGAGTTAGCAGACTTTGATATGATATTGGGTATGGATTTCTTGGGTAGATATGGTGCAGAGATAGATTGTGGAAGGAAGAAGGTGAGATTCCATATAGGCCCTGATCAGTTTGTGTTTGGTGAGGGCAGAGTTGACAGTCTGATGATCTCCAGCATTCAGGTGAGCAGATTGTTGAGACAGGGTTGTGTTGGATACTTGGTCAATGTTGTGTGTAGCAGTTCAGTGGGTCCGAGTATCGAGGAAGTGCCAGTCGTCAGGGAGTTTCCAGATGTGTTTCCAGAGGAGTTACCAAGGTTACCTCCAAATAGAGAGTTGGAGTTTAGTGTTGAGCTTCTTTTAGGTACGGCTCCAATTTCCAAGGCTCCGTACCGGATAGCTCCAGCTAAGCTTCAGGAGTTAAAGAAGCAGCTTCAGGAGTTAAAGAAGCAGCTTCAGGAGTTGACAGATAATAGGTTTATCAAGCCCAGTTGTTCACCTTGGGGAGCTCCGATTTTGTTTGTTAAGAAGAAAGATGGATCGATGAGGATGTGTATCGACTACAGGGAGCTGAACAGAGTGACAGTGAAGAACAAGTATCCCCTGCCCAGGATTGATGAGTTGTTCGATCAGCTGAGAGGCGCAGCGGTATTTTCGAAGATTGATTTGAGATCTGGGTACTATCAGGTCAGAGTGTCAGACAGGGATATTCCCAAGACAGCATTCAGGACCAGATACGGGCATTATGAGTTCGTGGTGATGCCATTTAGGTTGACTAATGCCCCAGCGATCTTTATAGATCTGATGAACAGGGTGTTTCATGATTGCTTAGACTGGTTCGTGGTGGTTTTCGTTGATGACATTCTGGTGTATTTCAGGAGTGTGGTGGAGCATGCGGAGCATCTCAGATATGTGCTTCAGAGACTGAGAGACAGACAGTTGTATGCCAAGTTTTTCAAGTATGAGTTCTGGCTTGATAGAGTTGCTTTTCTGGGTCACGTGGTCTCAGCAGACGATATTTCAGTAGATCCCAGTAAAGTAGAGGCTGTATTGAGTTGGCCAAGGCCGAAGACAGTAAAGGAAATCAGAAGTTTCCTTGGGTTGGCAGGTTATTACAGGAGATTCATTGAGGGATTCTCTAACCTAGCAAGGCCTCTCACTGCCTTGACTAGGAAAGAGGTTCCATTCGTTTGGTCAGATGATTGTGAGACACGATTTCAGGAGCTCAAGCAGAGATTGACTAGTGCTCCAGTTTTGGCACTACCTCAGGAGGGAGTAGAGTTTGATATTTACACAGATGCGTCCCATCATGGGATCGGGGCAGTGTTGATGCAGAATGGTAGAGTTATTGCTTATGCCTCCAGACAGTTGAAAGATCACGAGATGAGATATCCCACTCATGATCTAGAGTTGGCAGCAGTTGTGTTTGCTTTGAAGATTTGGAGACATTACTTATATGGAGTTAAGTGCAGCATTTATTCAGACCATAAGAGTCTGAAATATTTCTTCACCCAGAGAGAGCTCAATATGAGACAGAGGAGATGGCTAGAGTTGGTGAAGGACTATGATGTTGACATCAGGTATCATCCAGGGAGAGCCAATGTAGTGGCAGATGCTTTGAGTAGGCGAGTAGCCTTATCCAATCTTTCAGTCCAATCAGAACTGCAGTATGAGATAGCCCGAGAGCAGATTGAGATAGTGACTGCAGGATTCTCCAGATTACAGATCAAATATTCTCTATATGATGAGATCAGAGAGTGTCAGATGTCAGATGAGTGGACTCAGAGTATGCTTCAGAGGATGTCAGAGAGAGCAGTGCCAGACTTTGAGTTCAGAGATGAGATCTTGAGATTTAGAGGCAGAGTATGTGTGCCACAGAGTTCAGAGTTGAGGCAGAAGATTTTGTCAGAGGCGCACAGTACGGTGTATTCAGCACACCCAGGCAGTACAAAGATGTATCAGGATCTCAAGAAGAGTTTCTGGTGGTCAGGCATGAGGAAGGACATAGCAGACTTTGTCTCCAGATGTCTGGTATGTCAGCAGGTTAAGGCAGAGCATCAGAGACCATCAGATTTACTTCATCCTTTGAGTATTCCTGAGTGGAAATGGGAAGATATTTCTATGGATTTTATTTCTGGTCTTCCCAGAGTTCAGAGAGGATTTGATGGCATTTGGGTGATTATGGACAGGCTGAGTAAGTTAGCTCATTTTCTGCCTATCAGACAGGGTATGTCTACTGATCAGTTGGGGAGACTGTACATCAGAGAGGTGGTCAGACTCCATGGTGTTCCTAGGACTATAGTGTCAGATAGAGACTCCAGATTCCTGTTAGCTTTCTGGAGGTCGTTGTAGAGAGCCTTGGGGACCAGATTACAGTTTAGTTCAGCCTACCATCCTCAGACAGATGGGCAGACCGAGAGAGTTAACAAGATTCTGGACGATATGCTCAGAGCTTGTTGTATGAACTTCCAGACCGATTGGGCAGAGTTGATTCCCCTCATGGAGTTCGCGTATAATAACAGTTATCAGACGACTATTCAGATGGCTCCATTTGAGGCGTTGTACAGTCAGAAGTGTAGATCCCCTCTTCATTGGGATGAGATTGTAGAGAGAGATTCTCTGGAGACGGTTGTGGGCCCAGAGATTATTCAGGGGATGATTGAGCAGATCAGGATCATCAGGCAGAGGATGAAACAGGCCCAGGATCGACAGAAGAGTTATGCAGACCTGAGACGCAGAGAGATTGAGTTTTCAGTAGGCGACAGGGTTTTTCTGAGGGTTGCTCCGTACAGGCACGTTCTCAGATTTGGCAGAAAGGGGAAGTTGGCCCCTAGATTCATCGGTCCCTATGAGATACTTGAGAGAGTGGGGACAGTTGCCCACAGATTGGCTTTACCAGCTAGCATGGACAGGATTCATAATGTCTTCCATGTGTCTCAGTTGAGAAAGTATGTGGGGGATCCTTCTCATGTGCTTCAGTTTTCAGAGGTTGAGTTGGCTGATGATTTGAGTTATCAAGAACTGCCAGTGTAGATTCTGGACTACAAGGTCAAGGTTCTCTAGAACAAGCAGATTCCTCTAGTGAAGGTCTTATGGCGCAGTCAGAGAGTGGAGGAAGTCACTTAGGAGGTAGAGTCTGAGATCAGGGATAGGTTCCCAGAGTTATTCAGGTAAATTCCGGGGTCGGAATTTTTATAAGGGGGGAGGAAATATAGCATCCTAGATCCAGAAGCCTTTTCGGTTAGAGTTTAGGGGTTAGAAATCGAATTCAGAGAGAGATTGGGAGTCTGGTAAAGTTCAGGGGTAAGTTGGTGAGTTTTCGGAGCCATGCGGCTTCCGTTGGAATCCTTTCGGAAGGATTCGAGTAGGCAAGTGAGCGGGAAATAAGTGATGCTTATTTTCCCTGGTGCACGACCGTGCATCATTGGTGCACGCCCGTGCGTGGCATGATATATAAGTGGAGCCGTGAGCTTCATGTCATTTTTCTCACCTAAGTTTTCTCTTTAGCCAAAATTTCTCTCTTCCTTGCAGCTCCCCCCATCCTTAGAGAGGAAATTCAGCAGCCGTTTCCTCCTAATCCGGTTAGAGAGCAAAGAGATTAGTGTTTGAAGCTTGGTTTCAAAGCATAGAGAGAGGTAAGTGTTCTTCACTTCTTCTCGCATTTTCCCGGCTTGCTTTGTGATGTTTAATGCCATGGATGAGTCCTTTGCATGTTGATTTATATGGAGAATGCTTATTTGATGCTGCATGTTGATTTGGTTGATGGATTTTCCATCCTTGGATTGTGCATGTGTGTATGTATGGCTTTGGAGAGAGAAAGAATATGTTCCCATGGTAAATCGTTTGATGGTTGATGCATGTGCAAGTTGAGGCTTGAATTGTGTTAATTGGGATGTTGAGAACATGTGTTTGAAGTGTTATTGTGACTGAATGTGTTTTGGTTGGCCGTCTCGTGAATTTTTCGGGCGGTGCTTTGTTGAAGAACCAGACGCATGACCGTGCGTCAGTATGGCACGGTCGTGAGCCTGTGTTTCTCCAGATGCACGCCCGTGTGCACGACTTGTGTACAGCCAGGAAATGTACATGCACGCCCGTGTGTCCGCATACGCACGCCCGTGCGTGGGTATTTTCAGTGAAGATGAATAGTGAATTCCAGTTGCTTGCACGACCAAGCGCACGACCAGCGCACGGTCCCGTGCGTCAGGGTGCACGCCCGTGCACATTTCTCGCACGCCCGTGCATCAGTAGATTTTCAGAAAAATATTATGTAATGGGAAATTAAGCATACGAATTCAGAATAAAGGCTAAGTGGCTTCAGTTAAGCATTAGATGAGCATGCATTCAGATAATAAACTGCATGTGCATATCATGACATGACATGTAGTTTCAGAGAGGATCAAGAGATCTGAATTCAGCAGTATTCAGAACCCGATGTACGGGTAAGAGTATAGGGTGAATACGAGGGGGCATCTGTGGGATTCAGCCTTCTGACACCAGTCAGAACGCTCAGCAGCATTTCAGATTCAGTTCCTGACACCAGTCAGATGATTCAGCAGCATTTCAGTTTCAGCTCTCTGACACCAGTCAGATCGAAGCAGTACAGTATTCAAATTCAGCTTTCTAGCCAGTAGCTAGACTGTTTAACCCACATGGCCAGGATGCCGAATCCCTGTATTACCCAGTCTGATCAGCACAGCAGGTACCTGAGGGTACAGAGAGGTATTCAGATGCATGCATCCAGTTTTCAGTTAGCATGACATGACACACACATCATGACATGCATCCATATGATAATAATGAATGAATCAAATCCAGATAACAGTTTTCAGATTCCAGCAAGCGCATAGATGTATGAATAGGGCCGAGGCCCAGGTATGTGTTTGTTTATATGATTGTTTGTGTTTGCTTGGGTATTGAGGGAAGTAAGGAGCGCTTATTGGGTGATCTTTACCACTCATCCCCCTGCTTCTTCCAGTTTTCAGGTGTTCGTGCTGTGGCTGCGGAGCGGTTGGATCGAGGCTGACGGAGAGGGCACGAACACACACCGTGATCGTTTTTGTATATCAGTTTTGGACCTGTGTGGTCAATTTTTAAATACTTTTGTATCAGGATGTTCAGAACCACTATGTATGTATGAAAAAGGGCATTGGGCCCATTGTACAGAACAGTATGTATATTTCAGATGTAATTCAGTAAAGGTTCCGCATGTGCAAAATTGTATAGTTTCAGGATGTTTGTTTTATTTATTTTTTCGTAGGATTCCCGTCGCGGGTACCCGTATTTTCAGGTTATTAATAAAAGATTCATTCAGTTCTCAGCAGCAGGGGTACTCGTGGCGGCGGGTCCTACACTTGTTCCAAGGGAGGCCAGATCTGGCCTCCCCGTTCGGTGGAGGCGGCCAAATCGGCTGCCTCCAGTTTTGGAGGAGGCGGCCAGATCTGGCCGCCTCCGCCCGAAATAAAGGCCGAAAACTGCCAGTGGGGCCAAGGCCGACCCTTTACGACTGTTTCCGACCTTTATTTCGATCGGAGGAGGCCAGATCTGGCCGCCCCCTCCGAAACTGGAGGTGACCGATTTGGCCGCCTCCACCGAACGGGGAGGCCAGATCTGGCCTCCCCTGGAACCAGGTGGCCAGAAATGGCCACCTGGTTCTATTATGGGCCACCACCGCCACCGGTGTCGGCGGCGGTAGCTGCTGGGTTTTTTGAATTTCCAAATTTTTTTAAAATTTTTTTTATTATTTAAAAATTATTTTATATTTTTATTATAAATTTTTAATTTTTAAAAGGGTAGTTTAGTAATTTTAATGAAAAAGTAATAAAAAAAATTGGTGATGGGTGGGACTTCGGGCTTTTAAACTTAAGCGGGTGGGAATTTGTCCCAGCCTCAAACTATGGGTGGGAAAATGTCCTTTGCCCATATATAATTGTTCTGTAAATCTGGTTACATTTACATAAAGTACAAGACCTCACAGGTCCAAAGCTGAAAGAAAATACAACAAAACTAGGAAATGTGGGTGGGGTCCCCTCTCGCGAGCCTCAGTCCATCTGCTCCTCGCCAGCAGCAACAAAACCTGAAAAAGGAAGGAAGAAGGAAAGGGATGAGTGATAAATATCACCCAGTAAGCATTCCTTACTTCCCTTGACCCAAGCAAGTAACAAACAAGCGCATACATACCTGGCCAGCCCTATACATGCATCTAATCGCTTGCGGGTGCTGAAACTGATTATCTGATTGATTTCTGATTACTGATATTCATTATTTACTGCCAATATGTATATATGTGATGACATGCTGAGCTGGAAACTGAAAATGGTTGATGATGCATGTATCTGAATCATCTAACTGTACCCAAAGGTACCTGCTGTGCTGATCAGACTGATAAACACAAGGATTCGACATCCTGGCCAAGTGGGCTGAACATTCTAGCTACAGGCTAGAAAGCTGAATGAAAGTGCTAAGCAATCTGACTGGTGTCAGAAAGCTGGGTCCCACAGATGCCCCCTCGAGTTCACCCAAAACTGTAACCTGTATATCGGGTTCTAACTACTGAAAACTACTGAATTCGGATCTCTGGATCCTCTTTCAGACTATATGCTATGCTATGAATGCATATGCATCTGTCCTTGTCTGAATTCTGAATTTCTGATAATTAATAGCCCTTGGATGGATTACCAAACCTTTAATAATTCAAATTCTGAAATTCTGGGAAAATCTGGCTGACGCACGGGCATGCTGGGAAGACGCACGGGCGTGCTGCACAAACACACAGTCGTGCCGTGCAAAGGCACACGGGCGTGTGCATAGACACACGGGACCGTGCGCCGGTCGTGTGCCTGGCCGTGCAAGCTACTGAAATATTTGGCCATTTCACGTAAAAAGAGGACATACGACCATGTCCCTCAGGACACACGGTCGTGTCCTCAGCTTTTCAAATCGTGTGCACGAAGTGCACACGGCCGTGCCTTCGCAGAGACAAGGGCACACGGGCGTGCTCTTGTGGGCACACGGTCGTGCTCCTTGTCTTGCTCAGACATGGCTCGTCTGAAACTGCTGGAAACCAATCAATTCCTCGTCCAATCTAAAATTAACTGAAAACAGGCACAAATGACACTTCAAATAACACATATACATCATCAATTTCATCATCCATCCCGAACTATGAATTCCACCATGGCAAATCAACTTTCTCTCACAACACACACACACAACAAAGCATGCATGTAGCTGGGTGGAAAATAAGCATTTAAATCATCATTTCAACACATATAATCAACCAAACTTGCTGGAAATACAAGCACACATTCCAAACCTCGTCAAACATGCATCAAGCAAGCTGGGAATGCGCTGAAGAAGTAAGAAACACTTACCTCTTGACATGGCTGCTGGGAACTTAAACTCAAGCTAATCTCTCTGATCTCTAGCTGGATTGGGAGCCGCTGGAAGCTGAACTTCTCGGCTAGGGCTGGGAGCTACTGAAACAAAGAGGAAAACTTGGCTAAAACGGGTGAGAAATGCATTAAACTCTCATCTCTCTCCTTTTCTACCCACATGCACGGGCGTGTAGGGATGATGCACGAGAGTGAACCAAGGGAAAATGAAGGAAATTCATTTCCCGCGCTTCGCATGATTAAAACCTCCCTAAAAGAATCATACGAAGGCCACACAGCTCTGGAAAACTACTATCTCACCCCTGAACTCTTCTAGACTCTCAAACTAACACTGAATTCTATTTCTAACCTCAAAACTCTACCCCTAAGGGCTTTCTAAAATCTGGGATGCTACATTCCTCCCCCCTTAAAAAAATTTCGACCCCAGAATTTACCTGAACAACTCTGGGAACCTATCCCTGATCTCAGACTCTACCTCCCAGGTGGCTTCTTCCACCCTCTGACTGCGTCATAACACCTTGACCAGTGGAATCTCTTTATTTCTGAGGACTTTGACTTTGTAGTCGAGAATCTGAACAGGCACTTCTTGGTAACTCAAGTCTTTTGCCAACTCTATCTCTGAAAACTGAAGCACGTGCGACATATTTCCTCAACTGAGACACGTGGAAGACATTGTGGATTCTATCCATACTAGTTGACAGTGCTAATCTGTAGGCGACTGTCCCTACTCTCTCAAGAATCTCGTAGGGACCAATGAATCTGGGCGCTAACTTTCCTTTCTTACCAAATCTGAGGACTCGCCTATAGGGAGCAATCCTCAGAAATACCTTATCGCCCACTGAGAACTCTATCTCTCTGCGTCGTAGATCAGCATAACTCTTCTGACGATCCTAGGTCTGTTTCATCCTCTGCCTGATGATCTTGACTTGCTCAATCATCCTCTGAGTAGTCTCTGGTCCCACTGCTATCTCCAAAGAATCCTTCTCCCCAATCTCATCCCAATGGAGAAGAGATCTACACTTCCGGCCATACAACACCTCAAATAGAGTCATCTGAATCGTCGTCTGATAACTATTGTTGTAGGCGAACTCCATTAGAGGAATCAACTCTGCCCAATCGATCTGGAAGTCCATACAACATGCTCTCAACATATCCTCCAATACCTTATTCACCCTCTCAGTCTGGCCATCTGTCTGAGGGTGATATGCTAAGCTGAAATGCAGTTTGATTCCCAACGCTCTCTGTAGAGACCTCCAAAAGGCTGACAGAAATCTGGAGTCCCTGTCTAACACTATCGTCCTGGGAACGCCGTGGAGTCTCACCACCTCTATGATGTAGAGTCTGGCTAACTACTCTGTAGACATCCCCTGTCTGACTGGCAGAAAATGTGCTAATTTGCTGAGCCGATCAACTACTACCCATACACCATCATAGCTAAACCTTTAACTAATTTATTACTCAAAGATGCATCTTTTGATTTTGATGAAAATTGTGTACATGCTTTTAAGAACTCAAAGAGAAATTGATCACATCACCCATCATGGTGGCACCACATTGGAGTCTCTCATTTGAGCTTATGTGTGATGCAAGTGATATAGCCGTAGGAGCGGTCTTAGGTCAACGGAAGGATAAGGTGTTCAAACCAATATACTATGCTAGTCGAACCTTGAATGAAGCTCAACAAAATTATGTTACCATAGAAAATGAACTTCTAGCTGTAGTATTTGCCTTTGACAAATTCCATTCTTAACTTGTCCCCATAAAAGTGATAGTGTATACCGACCATTCAGCCCTGAAATACCTCATAGCAAAGAAAGATGCAAAACCTAGGTTGATACGATGGATTCTTTTATTACAAGAGTTTGACCTAGACATTAGAGATAAGAAGGGGGTAGAAAATGTAGTGGCCAACCACTTATCCTACATAAAAGACCCATACCTACCAGAAAGTGGTGAGACACCAATAAGAGAGGAGTTTCCAGATGAATAACTTTATGTCATCCTTAGTAACCCAATTCCATGGTATGCAGATATCGCAAATTACATAATAACATGTATTTTTCCTTAAGAACTTAACTCAAATCAAAAGAAGAAATTCTTGTCTGATGCCAAACATTACTTGTAGGAAGAACCATACATGTTTAAAATATATGCTGATCAAATCATTAGAAGATGTGTGCCTAAGGAAAAATGATGAACATTCTAAACCATTGCTATGATAGAGAGGTAAGTGGTCATCATGGACCAATCAAGATAACTTCTAAAGTATTGTAATCTGGATTTTATTGGCTTACTTTATTTAAAGATGCATATGTCTATGTAGCATCTTGTGATAGGTGTCAATGGGTGGGAACCATAGATAAGAAGCATGAGATGCCCATGAACAATATCTTCGAGTGTGAATTATTTAACGTGTAGGGTATAGATTTTATGGGTCCATTCCCTAGTTCTTGTTCAAATATATTCATACTAGTGGTCGCAGATTATATTTCCAAGTGGGTGGAGCCTGAAGCCTTTAGAACCAATGATACTAGGGTAGTGGTTAAGTTTTTAAAGAAACATATTTTTACAAGGTTCGGCACTCCTAGGGCAATCATAAGTGATGGTGGTAAGCACTTTTGTAATAAAAAATTTGAAAACCTCTTAAGCAAATATGGAGTCAAGCATAAAGTAGCCACCCCATACCACCCACAAACTAGTGGCCAGGTAAAAGTATTAAATAGGGAACTTAAACGTATCCTTGAAAAAACCATGAACAAGTCTAGAAAAGATTGGTCATTAAAGTTAGACGATTTATTAGGGGCCTATAGGACAGCATATAAAACACCAATAGGAATGTCCCCATATAGACTTGTGTTTGGAAAGGCATGTCACCCCCCGGTGGAGCTTAAACATCGAGCATATTGGGCAATAAAATTTCTTAACTTTGATATGCAAGATGTAAGTTCCAAACGATTGCTGCAACTCAATGAAGCCGACGAGTTTAGGCACCAAGCCTACAAAAACACCAAACTGTACAAAGAGAGAGTAAAGAGGTGGCATGACAAACACATCTTGAAAAGAGAATTTACCGAGAGAGAAAAAGTGTTGTTATTCAATTCCAGGTTACGACTCTTTCCAAGAAAGTTACGGGCCAAGTGGTTGGGACCCTTCACTATGACAAAAGCATATCCATCAGATGCTGTTCAAATATCACATAAGGAAAAAAGGCACATTCACTGTAAATAGACAGAGGTTGAAGCATTACGAAGATGGAGGATGGAGTAAAGAAAAGATCTCCATCCCATTGAACAACCCAACCTAAAAAAAAAAAAAGTTGAGCTACAGACTTAAAACAAGCGCTTATTGGGAGGCAACCCAATCATTTTGCATTATTTAGTTATATTTTTTTTTTGTCAGTTTATTTTATTTGGAAAATTTATTTCAATTTAAAATTTTGCTTGATGGCTAGTTTATGTTATAATTTTTAGGTGTTCGGGTTGAGTGAAAATAAATGAGACTGCAAAGAGTGAAAAACAAGCAAAATTACAGAGATGGCCCAGAATTCTTTATGTCGCGGCATGGTGCTGCGACATCATTTGCACCACAAGGATAGAATCTGAAGGCCGCAGCATCATGCCACGACACAAGCAGGGCATGCTAAGGCTTCTGCATTCCAGAAGCTATAGCCATGGCATGAAAAGACGTGCCAAGCATCCCCAATCCAAAAGCAACAGGTCGTGGCATGGTACCACGACACGAGCACAGTAATACGCAGGTATATTTTTTAAAAAAAATTTTAGTTTTGTTTTAAAATTTTTTTATTTTTAATAATCCAAAAAGAAAAAAAACTAACTAATAAATTTCTCACACACATAACTCTCCCTCTTCTTTCAATTCAAACACACAACACCACACACGTATATCACTTCTAACCTCCGTGAACCGCCACAACAAGCTCAAATTCTACCAATATTTAGCATTCACACGCACAACACACCTAGCCATTCCACCATTACACCATTCTCAACATCACCAAGTTATGTACATCCCTTTAACTCTTTAAATTTAATTTTTTCAGTTCTTGTTTTTGTTGTTGATTATTTTATCTACTTTTAATTTTTTTTTCTTCAATTAGGATTTATTTAAGTTGAAATTAAGATTAAAATTATGTACCTAAGTATTAGTTTGTGTTTATGCATGGGTGCTTACATGTTGAATTTTGTGATAGCAGGAAAATAAAACACATGTATACCATGTGTTTGAATAAATGCCTCAATGAATTTCTAATGCACATTTGGCACTTTTTATTCATGTTAAGCTAGCAATTGATAGTTCATGACTCTAAGGAATGATGTAGAGTGTCAATTTTAATTTTTTTGAGCTACACTCACATGTTCATAATATTCACCCTATAGATTTACATGGTTTCTTTTATTTTTTGGTTTTTATATTGTTTTACAATTTTATCTTAAAATAATTTCTTTCTTTGTGTAGGTTAAACTAAATGTCCATACCCAAAATGTCCAACTCTTGTGTTGCTTCTAAAGGAAAAAACAGGCCCCCAAAAGACGCCGTAGGCAACCGCATGAAGAAACAACACAAGTCGATTCTCAATTTACCTCCCTTGAAGCACAATTTGAACAAGCTAGCAGAAAAAATAAAAGCTTCATCAAGGAAAGAGGCTTTTACTTTCTCGAAGAGGGTGATTACCCCGATATTACTAATATCATAACCGCCTACGGATGGGAAGTTTTTGCTCAAGAACTTGAAGGCGCCATTGCGGCTCTTGTCATGGAATTTTATGCCAATGCGATTGATGTTGTACAACATAAACTGAAAGTTCGAGGGAAGACTATTCCATTTCATGTGCACACAATTAACGATTATTATCAATTACAAGAGCTTAGCCCTACTACCTACAGTCAATATACAGAGAAATTAACACTCGAGCAAATCTTTCAAAAGCTAACAGATGGTGGTGCTCAATGGAAATATCGAGATGTTGTCCCCAAGTCTTTTAAGGCCAGATTTTTATACCCCACGATCTGGATGTGCCAATATTTTATCAGTGCCCGATTGATGCCTACATCACATGTGAGCGACCTGGATCAAGACAGGGCAACACCTTTTTGTGCTATACATGATAGAATCCCAATTAATGATAGGACCCTCCTTCACTCAATGATTAAACACGGTATTACTCACGATCATGTAACCTTTTATGTTCTCTAGTTTGATTACAGGTTTATGTGTTCGAGTAGAAGTGTTATATGCCACAAACAAGAGGCAAATCAAGACAGGCCCCAGGTTGAGCAAGTCCATGATGGCTACCTTACTCTCTAGACCACGTCATGTCAGACTATCAATTGACAGACCGTCTTCCTCCACCATACCGCCAGTACCCGAGCTATCCCTTTTGGACCCAATACAAATCATGCAATCTCAACTCGATTCCCTCAAGCTCAAAGTCCAAGCTTGATCTTATTGCTTATTTGTATTTAATGATGAACTAAATAATTTTTGCTAAGATTAGGGCTAGCTAATTCATGAATATGTAGGGCTTTTCGATTATAATTTACGAACATATTATTTCATGTGAGTTTGCATTCTGAACTTAATGCCTATTGAAAACTTGACCACTTTTTAATAGGATTTATGTTGTGTGATTGAGACCGAGAGGTGATATTGTATAAAAGCAGCTAGAATACGAATTGTGGATTAATTAAATATAGAGATTTATTTGATAATACATGTAATAGTCATAGGCACAATAGGCTTGTGCTGAAAGCTAGTGGATTCTACAGAACTTAATGCATTTTCATCTAATTTAACCTAGATAAAGATATTTAGGTTATTAGATTGTTAAATAGGATTAATATTGCTTGAGAAAGAATGTTGATCAATTTAGGGAATTTCGTTGTCACATGAATAACATAAGATATATACGCATAAGAAAAACCTATATTGTAGTGAATTAGTGAACCCGAAATCTTAGCGTCATCTCATATATTGTTATTCGATTTACCTAAGCGTGCTTATTAATTGCTTGATTTTAGTTTGGTTTTAGTTTTTATATTTATTTTGGGCTCATATTAAATAGTTTAAATAAAGTTAGGAGTAGTGTCGTCTTGGTACTTGCTTACGCGATCTCGTGGATACGACACCCTGAATATTTCCCGTATTACTTTGAACTAGTACACTTGCTAGGAAGTTAGGGTTTAAACTTTTAACGCATCATGCACATATTGGCACATAGTGGTGCTCTCAACTCAAATATTACAATATATGTTTAGAAACCCATAAATCTCAACTATTCTCTCCCAAGTCATAACAAATCTCAATCCAGGCAAGATTCATACAACAACTATAAGTATACTTATTTTATTAAACTTAGCCAAACTCATATTTTCAAATCAAATCAAGCTTTAAAACATACATATATACATACAAAGATTCTCAATCATACTTCCTCAATAAGCTTCTAAATCATCATCCCCATATTCGAACATGCTAAACAAGCATCAAGCATATAGCAACCATCCTTAAGAACTCAATAATAAAAGAAACATGCTATGAACCAAAGTGAAAGAGGTAAAAAAACACTTACCTCTAGCCATGGCTATTGAATCTCTTTTTCTAGTTAGTTCTAGCTCTTTAATCTGGTTAATGGCTACTAATTGATCACTTACAACTGCTTTAAAGTTCACTGGGGAAAGGGAAAAAGAACATAGTTGAGAAAGAAAATACAAAAATCTGAAAAATAAATGTATATATGGTTGTGCACTACGATGCATAATCATACACCAAAGGCACACAATCATGTGTTAAGAAATCTCAGATTTTCTTTCTCTTCATATGCCATACATAGAATATTCTCTCAAAAATACCCATGTACATGCTACATATAACTTATAAATGACTATTTTACCCCTAAACCCTTTTAACTCTAATTTCTATTATATAATCTTACTTTTAACCCTAATTTTAAGCCTAAAAGACTATTCTAATATTGAGATATTACACTAGAAGACCATTCTAACCTCAAGATATGACACTTGCTCTCCTTGTAGTGGTGTTGTTATGGTCCTTTTTGTGGTCTCTTATCTTACAAGAGCGATTTTCCACGGCTTTTTAAGTATCTCTTATAAGTGTTGGTTTTTTTGTTGCTCTTTCCTTTGTTGGGTATTTGTTTCTTATCCTATACCTTTTGTTTGGTCTTCTTCTTAAGTTATTTTATGTTTCCCTTGTTTTTTCCCTATTGTTGTTATTGTCTTCTAGGTATTTATTGCTTTGTTGTGTTTCCCTTCTTCTATTAGGCGCTTGTTTATTGTGTTTGGCATTGTGGTTCCTTGGCTAGCTATTTTTCCAGTCTCAAATCTACCCTTTGTTTATCATAGATTCATCTTTGGCTATTTCAGTTGTGCTTGTTCTTTTGGTTCTTTCCTTAAACTGTATTTAGTGGTGGTTATTAACTCTTAGTGGTAAGGTTTAAGGCTCTTACCTTATTGCCTTCAGTTTGTTTTGATGGTTTCTTCTTCAGTTCTTGGTGATGAATTAGTGGTTGATAATGTGGTTATAGGTCCTAAAGTTAATAGAAGTAATCCTATATGTTTGGAAATTTGGATAATTTTTCTAATGCTATAAGAAAAGTTAAATCTTCTTAGATTGATCTATTTAGTTTTAAACTTGCTAATTATACTCTTGAATATGTTACGTTGGCATTTTGATCCTCATCAAGGAATATTTTGATTACTCTCTTGATTGAAGTTATTGAGAAGATGGCCAAGTGATTGGATGTTTGTGTTATTGGGTTCTTCATTGGCAAAAAGCCTCTATTCTTGGTTATTAAGGCTTTTCTCAAGCATATGTGGAATAATTTAAGCCTCCAAAATATGATTTCTTATGAGCAAGGAATTGTCATTGTGAAGTTTAATTCTAAAAATGATATGATTAGGGCTATAAAAAGTGGCCTATGGTTTTTGGGAAGACAAACCTTCTTTGTTAAAAAATAGACTAAGGATATAGCTAAGATTGATGAAGAGGTTAAGAAGATAGACATTTGGGTTAAGATTTATGGTAACCCATTAGAAATGTGGAGTTAAAAAGATTTGAGTTATATTACTAGTGGGATAGGAAGACCCCAGAGATTGAATTTGGTTACTAAGAATGGCTTTAGATTAGATTTAGCAAGAGTTAGTGTAGAAATGGAAATCGACAAGGTTTTCTCGAAAATGATTGATCTTGTGCTCCCAAGGGACAAAATGGTGGAGTTAAAGGTCAAATATAGCTAGAAACCAATTAAATGCTCCTATTACAAGCATTTCAACCATAGTGGAGAAATATGTAAAATAAGAAATTTTGGAAAAATTGATCATGATAGAAATAGAAGAATTTTAAGACTTATAGGAGGAGATAAAAAAAAAAGTAACTTAGGCCTAAAAAGATAGTGTTAATAATGGGTTCTTAGCTCTTTTTGGATAGATTAATGAAAGGTCCCCTAAAAAGGATAATGGAAGTAAATTTTCAAGTCTTACTGATCTTGGTATAAAAAAAGGTATGGGTGGACCCTTGGCCAAAAGTTTTATTGAACCTCAAATACTAAATGGCAAAAAACCTAGATGGGGGTTAATAGGTTATTTCAAAAACTTTTACAAATTTAAACTTTTTCAATCAAAATCAATTAGTCAACACAGTCAATTAACTAATCTAAACTTATTCAAATCAACCAAGCAATCAATCAAAAAATATATAACAATAAGCAAAAAAAAAGAAAGTAAGGGATAGCAATTGCTCAGCCGATTTTAAAGTGGTTCAGAGCTTCTCCAAGTCTCCTACATCTATTACTTCAAGCAACCCTGCTTGAAGATTTCTTTCCACTAACTTCAACCTTGAAGTTACAAAAGTTTTAATATAAGGGGTTTCGCCCTTATTACACTAGTTTTAATACAAGGGATTAAGCCTTTAACTTAGTTTTAATAGAGATTACACTCCACACCAGTTTTACGGGATTACACCTAAATGTTTGTAAAAAAATTACAAAGAAATTGCCTCACAAGGCTGATACAACAATAAGCTCTCAAAATCTCACAAAATGGTTTACAATGTGTTTTTAATGAGAGAAAATTTTGGAAAAGAATAAGAGAATGAAAAATAAGTGTATGTGCTTCATTCTCTCTCTTGAGTGTTCAAAACATCTCCAATTTATAGTATTTGAAAAGAATTAGCCAGTGGGATGATTTGAGAGCCGTTTGAGACTTTCTGGAAAATTACACGAACGTGTCCTTCTCTTGCACGATCATGTTTCCTTTATTCTGTACTTTCAATGATCAAATTTGTATGCTCACACTAGCGTGTCTTCTTCACATAGTCGTGTGTCACTTTTTTATGCATGACTTTTCATATTCCAAGAGCTAGCATGGGATGCATGCATTGTCAGCACATGAGAAACACACGACTGAATTTTTGCTTTGCACATAGGCGTGTGTTTCTAATACACGGTTATGTGTTATTTATGCTTTTAATTTTTCTTTATTTGACATGACAACTCACACGAATGTGTGAAAATTTTTTTTCTTGACACATGGGAATGTGCCTCATACACACAGGTGTGTGCCTTATCACACAGGTGTATGCCTTATACACATGGCAGTATGCCTCATACACATGGGAGTGTGTCTTATACACATGATAGTATGCCTCATACACATGATCATGTGCCTTCTTTAAGCGAATCTTGAAGTGCAACAAAAGATAACACGATCATGCGGTCTGATTACATACGATCCTGTGTTAGATAATTTATGTAAAAAATAAACTCTTTGATCCTATTTGTCATATTCGATATTTGCATGGATCGATTAGATATTTTAACATATGTTTTGCTTCTATTCAAAATCCACAATGGTCCAACACGTTTGATCAATTATAAGGGTAAAAATTTTGATCACCTAGTGACAGAATAATTTTCGACTACATTTGAACAAGATTTGACTAGCGAATCAGGGAGAATAAAAACTAAGTCCTCTAGGAAAGATAATGGAAATAGATTTGAAGCTTTTGCTAAGTTTAGTATAGAAAAAGTTGTAAGTGATCCCTCAATCGCGATCAATGAAAGCTTCCATCACTTGGTGGAAAAGTACACTCTTGATACATTAGAAAAAGGTTCAACTAGTGAATCGAGAAATACAAAGATTATGGATAAACATTTAGATGAAACAAGTCATGTGTGACACATACTGTTATATATATGATTGTTTACTACTAGTAATACTATTTATTATTATTATGATTATTATATCAATTATTTTAATATATAACAAGAGTCCCATAAAAGACTGTTACTATTGAAAATCATGCACTATACAAAATTTTAACAAAATAAACATAATCGTAAGCTGAAACCCGATATACAGTATTCTAAAAGAAAACTCATACTATATTATTATATTTACTAATATTTGAAAACATATTTGATACTGTACATCATATGTATGAGTAATACAAAGCATGTGAACCAACATGCTGTCTGTTGAAAACTCTATATATATAACTGAAAGCTCGAGTGAAAATCTACTCAAGTTGTATCCCTCTCCCCAGACATCTCATGTTTCAGCTCAGCTTCCCGAAATGTCAACCTGCAAGAAAGAAAAATTAGAAGGGATGAGTGACGAGTTACTCAGTAAGTAATTTATATTTCTACCCACAAGCAAGTTTATATTCTGTTCTATTTTATTCTTATAACTAGTCACAAAACTCTATGATCTCTTTCTTATTTTGCTTCTCCACTAAAGACAATTCTAAACCCTTTTTCTTGCTCATTATGTTCTTAGCTAATATTTTTCTGGTTTATCATATTTCTAGTAGTGCTTGTAATATTTAGATTGTTTCCTCAATTTTTATCTTGAGTTCTATCTAGGGAGTAGGGTTGGATACGAAGCGAACCGAACACGAATGCGAGTATGTTCGTGTTCGCTTCGTTCGTTTTCTGGCACTGCTCGTGTTCGGCTCGGGTTCGACGAACAGGATCGGTCGATGTTCACGATTCGTGTTCGGGCGAATGAAAAAGACTGGATTCGTTCGCTGGCTCACAAGTGCAGATGCCGCCATCTGGAACGAACGGACGGAGGGTGCATTGCCGACAAAAAACACATAACGAAAAAGAAGAAGAAGAAGAAGCAACTGGGATGGGACGGAGGGTGCGTTGCCGACAAAAAACACATAAGGAAGAAGAAGAAGAAGAAGAAGAAGAAACAACTAGGATGGGACGGAGTCATGGAGGGTGCGTTGCCGACAACACATAACGAACAGTTCGGTAAACCGAACTGTTTCTTAACTGGTTCGGGTTTATATTCGTTCGAACCAAATATTCGCCTCATATATTAGTATTCACGTTCGCTTCGTGTGAAGACTGTGTCGTTTCGCTATCGAACGAAGCGAGCTCGAAAACGTGTTCATTTCGGAAACGAGCCCGAACGTGTTCGCTTCGAATCCAGCCCTACTAGGGAGGCTTTCAAGAAATTTATTTGAGTTTATTAATTGTTCTTGTCTTATCCTTGCTTGTCTGATCGGTTTGGCCGTCAAGATCAGGATGTCTTGGGCTTGTCTCTTTTCCCGTTAAGAGGAAATTACTTACAACTACAAGCTCCCATTGGAAGAGAAAAAGATCCCCTGCAACTGTGATTCTAGAAAGTAAGATAAAATTATGGTTTATTGATGTCCTCTGGACCTAAATTTATGATTCGGGTGCTCGATTGTAAATTTCTTTTTTTTTTTTTTTTTATTTATTAGTTATCTTCATAAGCTATACTGCCAAAACAGAAAAAATGATCATTAGGATGAGGCCACCAGTTTTGTCAAGAAAAATGAGACTTCATTTAAGTTTGAGGCAATAATTGAAATCTGTTGTAACCGAATGTCTGTGCCTCAATGTGTCCATGGCTGCATAATATTTACTAATTCTTTTTCCCT
This sequence comes from Anacardium occidentale, assembly GCA_026122585.1. Taxonomy (NCBI): domain Eukaryota; kingdom Viridiplantae; phylum Streptophyta; class Magnoliopsida; order Sapindales; family Anacardiaceae; genus Anacardium; species Anacardium occidentale. Next base: position 32,987 of record JAJEJH010000998.1, on the reverse strand, counting down.
TCTGTTTTGTTCGGGTGCCGTAAATCGTTGAATTAGGATATACTTGAGTTCATACTCTCGGTATGCACTGTATACGGGTTCTTTTGGACTGCTGTTTTGTTCTAAGCATTTGATATACTGATTGTATTTATAATATGTGACACCTTAACCCTACACCATCCGATATGGGTATGTGTTTCTGACACCTGACTAGTTAGTTATACGAAACATCCATATCAATCTATTGATTTTAGTTATTTGTTAAAAAAGCATGTATATTTAGGGAAATTAACTTCCAAGTATGGGGATATAATTTCTGATAACCTGCAATTCATATTGTATAAATTAACTCACTGAGATGCATTTGGTGTATGAACATTATGATACAGGGAATTAAAATCCAGTGATGCAAAGATAATGAATAGAATGTAGTTAAAGTATCCTCATTTTCTTATTTATGTAGGCAAAAGCTCGTATATGACTGTTTATGTGTTTCTGTTTAAGTTGGAATCCAACTAATATTGTTGTATATATTGATAGCACAATGAGTATCTTTCTTATCAAACGGTACCACTGTTGGGTTTTAGTTGAACTGCAATTTTCTTAATTGAATTTGATGTTCATTTCATTTTTTGTTTTCCAGAGTAAACAATCTTAGACAATGGTCACACTTGTCTTTTGATGTTGGTAATTCTGTTACGATACCATGTAGCTTTTTATGTTGAAATCGTAACGAATCATCTCTGTATGAGATGTGCGAACTGATCTGCGTATTTTGTTGTTTCAGGTTTAAGATCACTGCAGTGAAAAGGCTAGGATGACATGCTGTGGTCTTCATTTCATATTGAGTTTTTTCAGTACTCTTGGAAGACAAACTACTGACATGTGCATTCTTGCAGATAGCACTCTGTTGCAGATGAGTTTCTTCTCTTAGAAACTGTAAATCCATATTATCTTCTTGCCAACACAATATTTTCAGAGTAGCAGATTTTTGTTCGAACATGCATTATTTGATTATTTATTCAGTATAAATAAATTGAATGATAACATATTACATATATAATAAGGTGGTCCTTTAAAAAAATAGTGATATGCTGGATGTTTTTCAAATTTGTTGGTAACATACAAGTTCTCGTATGTGGTTGAGTCTTTTCTTACTTACGTAGAAAAATGCTCAAATGCTGGTGTAGTAATATTTAGTTGTTTTACCCCCTTCTAGTCAATTTGAACCCTGCTTTCGCACAGTTTCACAAGGATAGATTTTTTGGACCCATAGTTCTGAACACATCATTTGAATAAGCTTTTTGAGCAGTCATCTTGAAGAGTGGATGGATTTAACTTTGAGCTACATTATGTATCTTTTTCAAAATCGTTGAGTCCATCAATGCATTGGATAAAGATAGTTTCAATATTGAATATAAATTAATTTGATTTTACATTTTGTTTAATGTTTTATTATGATTCGTTTAAGACCTGATAAAAAGAAAACAGTTATGTTATTATTAATCAATTAAAAGTTGAGTCGACAAAGAAAAAGAAAACTAAAAAATTATAGTTGAGACATGATGCAAATCATTATTTTTATAAATTTTGAGAAAACGTACAAGAATTGGGTATAAACGGTGTTAATTTGATGAATTAGTAATGCAATGAGAAGAGCTTCAATAAGAAACTTGTCCTGTGCTTTTTTATTCTCTATCAAATTATTAGTTTTGTTTTATTTCCTCTCATGCACTAGTAGATCAACTAGAAAACCACCCTACCTGGAGGATGGAAGTCCTTTTCTTTTGGCCCTAGGGTATGGACATGCTTTATCACCCCGTTTATGAAAATGAACATGTGGAGTAAAAGGTTGTCGTCTAGGAGAGAGGGCTTGAATCCTCTTTTTTAACCTTATGAGAAGACAAATAATAATGGCCTGCTCAGGGTCATGTCAAACATAAATGTAACAATCCATTAAAAATTTTGTATTACAAGTATATGAAAAGGCGAAAGGACATTTTTCCACGCATAGTTTGAGGCGGAGACAAAGTCCCACCCGCCTAAGTTTAAAAGTCTGAATTCTCACCCATCATTTAATTTTTTATTTAAAAATAATAGATATATAGTAATAATCAGGGATAATTTTGTCTTTTTAATATTAAAATTTTATAAATTAATAAAATAAAATATTTATAAATATAAAATATTAAAAAATTTAAAAAATTTAAAAAATTTTTGAAATTTAAAAAATCGCAGTAGCCACCGCCACCGCCACCGGCGGCGGTGGCCGCCCATATTAGAACCAGGTGGCCATTTCCGACCACCTAGTTCCAGGGGAGGCCAGATCTGGCCTCCCCGTTCGGTGGAGGCGGCCAAATCGGCTGCCTCCAGTTTTAGAGGAGGCGGCCAGATCTGCCCGAAATAAAGGTCGGAAACGGCCAATGGGGCCACAGCCGGCCCTTTACGGCCGTTTCCGACCTTTATTTCTGTCTGGCCGCCTCTTCCAAAACTGGAGACGACCGATTTGGCCGCCTCCACCGAGCGGAGAGGCCAAATCTGGCCTCCCCTGAAACCAGGTGGCTAGAAATGGCCACCCGGTTCTATTATGAAACCCTTTGCCGCCCAGCCCAGAGTGCAGCAGCTTTGATGTGAAGCTTTCAAAATTTTTTTAAAATTTTTTATATTTAAAAATTATTTTATATTTTTATTATAAATTTTTAATTTTTAAAAGAGTAATTTAGTAATTTTAATTAAAAAATAATAAAAAATTAGATGATGGGTGGGAATTCAGGCTTTTAAACTTAGACGGGTGGGACTTTGTCCCCGCCTCAAACTATGGGTGAGAAAATGTCCTTTGGCCATATGAAAAATATATTTTGTATCACAGCGCAAAGTTTAACTCTCAAATTTATTTGATATCTGTGTCTAGTAATATTTTTTACCAAGCGACCAGTCACAACATATATATGAAATGATAATTGGTGGAATTCATATAGTGATAAAAATGCATTGAATTCAACTAAACTTAACTTTGATTCAATGTTGTTCTAGTGAATTCATCATTTTTCTAATTTGTGTGTTGATCATGGGTGCAGAATTGGAATTGGAATTGGGATTGTGGCCTGAGAAGCCCAAGAAAATAACTCCACCGGTGTTCATCTCTACAGAGCCGATCCCAAGCCCGAATAAAGGAGGGTGGAGTAGTCTTAATGTATTTTGAGAGTACTTTTTGACATTGCAATAGTTCAAGTTTTGTATCATGTTATATATGCGTGTATGGTTCATATTTCAAAAACAGCTAGTTATCAACAATAGTCAATGAAAAGTAAATACATAAAGAAAAATGAAACAGAAATTTTTGAGAAGATGTTGAGGAGTTTGGGGTGTGATTTTGAGATGAAGCAACTGTTAAAGGATGTGATATGAGCAAAGCAGCTGTAATGCAATTACGAAATCGTTTTCCTTAATTGACCAAAAAAAAAAAAGGCGAAGGGAGAAAAATGGATGATTGGACAATGCTTACACACTTTGTAGTGGTGTGGTGATAACAGAACGGTAGAACAATTGTCCCACCAGCTCTAACTTTAATGTCATTCTGCTCTCTTTTATTCTTCACTGTTCTCATCAGATTATACTTAAAGGAGTGAATTAAAATTTTTCCACCCAAGGTTTGGTCAAACAACTTTTTTCCACTTGAATAGTCTCTGTTAACAAAAAAATGATTGATAGAATGATCTGGGTATAACATGGTATGGTGGCAAGGTGGAGTGCATGGAGCAATTGGATTCGACCATACCACAATCATTTCGATGTCGTGGCAAAAGGCGGAGCGGGGTCGGGTTTTGGGTGGAAATGTGTTACTTAGGGGTGGAATATGTTCTTCTCGCCAAATCTTGGGTGGACAATGTAATTAACTCTAATTAATTGAAATCTCAAGTTGGCGTATTAATCCATCACAGTAACCTATACTCTGACTGACTATCTCCATCGCCGTGGTCTTTTTAGCTTCACTTTTGTCTTTCCTTGTCCTTAGATTTGTATTAATTAATTAAAAATAATAATAAATGGAACATTTTCTCTCTCTTGAAGAGCAAAATCTACATGGTGTCAGCTTCTGGGTAAAGTTCCTTTAAAAAGCAAGGTTTGGTTTAATCTCGTTGCTTTTCTTTCTTATAATCCTTAAACAAGAAATGTGAGATTATGTTTCAAGATTGAAGATCAAACTGCTGCTACTACATCACCATCCAAATCAGCTCAACTCAACTCAACTGGTCTCTCTGAGTATTCAGTAATGGGGTCTGAGCAGAATAGATTCCCTCAGCAGGAAAGGGTATGCTCTCTCATTCTTCAATTTTAATCCCAGATCTGGCCTTTTCTTTTTCTTCTAATTCAGATCTGTCAATCTCCTTTGAACTCATCTGATCTATATTATTATTATTATGATTATTATTTTTCCTCTACATTTTACCTTTCATTTTCTATTTCAATCATGGGCATTTTTAGTAAGTCAACTTAATAATTTTCCTCTTTCCCAACTTCTCATCTGGACTAGACAGGCTTCAAATTTGTATAAACTCCCATTTAGATCTAATGCCACCAAAAAATGTAAAATTACTTCAGCTTTGAATGAACCTCCGGAACACATACTCACTTCACCACTGGGAATCTATATAATCCCTTGTCTAGATTTCAAAGTGGAAAAATTGGCTAGTCCTCTTGCATATGTAACACATCGTCATCTACATCTGAATATATCAACATTCAAGTTCGTTTGAAGAAAAAATACATCCTATGAGCATTTAATCAATTCTACAGTTGGTTTAGTTACTATCTCGTATTATATTAACGTGATATCCCTAAAGCAAAACACATCGAAATAGCATCCTAAATGTGATATCCGTAAGAGCAAAACACATCAAGTAGTCTCAAAATTTCCGTACCAAGTGAATGGCCATCGTATGCATTAAAGACTTGTAAATTATAAGCTACATGTTGATGTCATGCGATGAGACATACATGAGATTTGAAATTAGGTATTACTATATAGGATTTCTAGTGTTACTCGATTTTGATGCATTACCATCTTTCGTTTTTTTCACAAAACTCACCTGAACCAAATTATGTCTCGAATAAACTTAACATCTGACTAGCCAAAGGGTATGTTATGATCCTATGATTTGTTCTGTGCATTTGGGTTATTGAAAGCCATAATTGAATAAGTTATATCTTTTATCTTGACATATTTATAAATTTTTAAGTTGCAGATTTCATTTTAGCAATTTTGGAACTTTTGCCTTTTGTGTATCTTAGCTTCATATATTGTGAATTTGACTTGCATGTATAAGTAGGTCTTGCTTGTATATTCTACAACATGAAATTAGCCTTGAATTTCCAAAAACTGCATATTATAAGGCTTTTCAGCTGAATATAAGAAGTATTTTGGGGAGTATCGTATTGGTTTGATTTTTCTGTTTTGGTTTAGCAATGTGATCTGAATACTGCGTGACTTTATTTACAGCGAAAAAGATGGGGAGGATGTTTGGGGGCTTTGTCTTGTTTTGGGGCTCAGAAAGGTGGAAAGCGTATTGTGCCTGCGTCTCGTATGCCAGAAGGCAATGCCTCTGCTGTCCAGCCTAATGGACCTCAAGCTGCTGGGTTGACCAATCAAGCTACAACACTAGCTCCATCACTTCTAGCTCCACCTTCTTCGCCGGCATCTTTTACAAATTCTGCACTCCCTTCAACTGCTCAGTCGCCCAGTTGTTTCTTGTCATTATCTGCTAATTCACCTGGAGGTCCTTCATCCACAATGTTTGCCACAGGTCCATATGCCCATGAAACACAACTGGTTTCACCTCCTGTTTTCTCCACTTTCACAACTGAGCCATCCACTGCTCCTCTTACTCCTCCCCCAGAGTTGGCACATCTCACTACTCCCTCTTCACCAGATGTGCCTTTTGCTCAGTTCCTGACATCTTCTGTGGATCTAAAAAGTACTGAAAAGTCCAATTATATTGCTGCAAATGATCTTCAAGCAACATATTCACTTTACCCTGGAAGTCCTGCCAGCAGTCTCATATCACCTGTTTCAAGGGCTTCCGGTGAATGTCTTTCATCATCCTTTCCTGAACAAGACTTTCCTCCTCATTGGGATCCTTCAGGTTCTCCCCAGAGCAGCAAATATTCAAGGAGTGGTTCTGGTAGACTCTATGGGCATGACACCACTGGTGGCTCCAGAGTCTCTCAAGATACAAACTTTTTCTGTCCTGCAACATTTGCACAGTTCTATCTGGATCATAATCCACCATTTCCTCATACTGGTGGGAGGTTAAGTGTTTCCAAGGATTCAGATGTTTACTCCGGTGGTGCAAACGGTCACCAGAACAGGCACACCAAAAGTCCCAAGCAAGATGTTGAAGAACTTGAAGCTTACAGAGCTTCATTTGGATTCAGTGCAGATGAAATCATCACTACTACTCAGTACGTGGAGATTTCTGACATGGAAGATTCATTTACCATGACACCTTCTACCACTGATAAACCTGCATCTGAGGTAAGTGTAAAATCAAGCTCAGTGGAAGGAGGACAAAAATCTTGGAGAGCAGAAACAAAATTCACCAGTCAGAAAAGCCTTAGCTCAGATGCAGATATTGATGCTGGTGAACACAATGACTTAACACTGACATGCAATGGATATGAAGGTGAACTATCATGACTTGATCTAAATTTATGACCTATCTGTTTGTTAGAAGCCATTGCCAAAAGGAAAAAATTTGAGCATTAGAGAAGCAACCTTCAATAAGCTTTTATAACTTATTTCCTGCAGTCAATAATAAACAACGCATCAGATTCTACCTTACGGGTTTAATTGATTTCTTTTGATGCATGTAATGTGGAGCATTTTTGTGCATGCAACCTAGATTTTATTGAATATGGAATCATTGGCCAGTTGCTTTGGATTCTTTGAAACCTGATGAATCACTTTGCCTGACACTATATTCCCAATATAGTCTTCCTAAGGTTTTCAAAGTCGTCTTTCATTAATCTCCTTTCTGTTATTGAGTTCCCTGCTTACTGTTACCTGCAGGCAATAATAGTCTTTCATTGCACAACTTAGAGAATAAACCAAGGAGGCAACCTACTGATGTCTGTGGGTCAAGCACACCGGGTAATCATGTTCTGACTGAGGAAGAAGACATATTTTCCAATACGGGGTCATCATCTAGAATCAGCAGAAAATATCACCTGGGTATGTCAAGTTCTGATGCAGAAATTGACTATAGGAGAGGAAGAAGCTTAAGAGAAGGTAGAGGAGATTTTGCATGGCATGACTGAGGATCAGGGCAGAAACAGAAACATTTTATCAGTTTCCATATGTATTAATTTGGTGGTTTCTTTTGTCAAACTTCTGTGTTCGGAGATGTATGTGATAGATGGAATGATCCTAACCTGCGATCTAACCATTTCTCCTGCTCTCACTCTCTCTCTCACTCTCAGTTGTAGCCTGATGTTTGCTGCTTGATGAGTGTATTTTTCATTGGTCCTACACATTCTGCTTCTGTATACGCTACATATGGGAATGTGATGCATCTAATACACACGCGCGCGCGTACCTACCTACATACCTGTTACAATAATTTTTGTATACTACGTTACCGCGAAAGTGCTTCTCAACTTCATAGTGATCAATCTTCATTTATAGATTTTATCTATTGCCTAAAAAATAAACAAATTAGAAAGAAATACATGGTAACCAATGGTACCATAAGTCTAATTCAAGCCGAAGTCCATCGATAAAAATATAAAACCGGACATACATGTTTTGCCTGTACTATAACCCAAGCCGAAGACTTGCTGCTGATGCAAATGGACATGGATGAAGAGTTAAGCCGAACCTAGAGGAATATACTAGTTCATGATTGTAAGGTTAGTCACTTCAATTCTGCCAGCAATTTGGAACAAAAAATTTACAGATGCTATATATCAAGACTAATAACTGATTAATGATTTATGCTTATTGAAGATAAAACGTAAGCTCTACCTGCAAATATCTTAAACCACATGGACTAATATTTAGTGCTTCACACCCTAACCACACCAAATAAAGGCTCAATGGCCTTCACCCTTAATCTATAGCTATAAGTAAAAGCCACACCTCAAATACAGATTTTCTTTTACATACACATTCAAGCATGGTACTGGTATAGGTAAAACATTCTTACAAAACAATTTCTTATGTATTCAAGGACTGAACTGCGGAGGAGGTGGTGACTAGACTTGATAGTAGCCCAACAATTAAAGCACTGTTATAGGTGCTGGGTTCTCCTTGCATGGAGTTGTTCCGGGAATCGATATATGTTTCATTTACGAAGGGCCCACCAACAAGTCCACCAACTGCTACATTTGGATTTGGTTTTGTTGATTCAAGCCACTGGAAGCCATCAGTACAGCCAGTTGTTGCATCAACTGGGATGGATGCTCCCCTATGGTGCACATACTGTGGGAATTTGTTTCCATAGCCCACAAGATAACTCATCTTCATGGGATTGTCGCCCAAAACATAATCAGCCTGGAAATTTTTACACAATGAAATTAGGGACAAATGAGACTATCCTAACTAGTTTCATTTTAGCATTTAAACTCTATTGCATCTATGTGACAATCATACAAATTATACCTGATCTTTGGCAAAATTCCGAAGATCTGATGGCTTGAAAGAACGTCCGCTACAGGTCAGCTCTGCAATTTGTGATGTTAGCATGTAATCACTGTATAGAGAAGCCAAAAATGCAGAAGCAACAGGATGCTGTAAAGAGTTCCATTGACTGATCCATATAAGTCCACCTACAATGAAAAAGACCTTGATAGTGAGCATAAATAATCCAGGAAGCAAACTAGGAGATAGAAATTATAAATTCCTCCAACATCTGCACACAGTGCGTATACAACCATTTTAGGAAATGGTAGTGCAATATATTTGGGCCATAAATATATGTTGTAAAATCTTTGTATGTAGTTGATACTGTAAACTTTTTTAAATACCTATTTGTTCCCAATATGTTAACTGTTAGAATCTTTCTCCTGCTTAAACTTTCAACAACCCAAACTGAGTGCACTATCATGGATTATTGATGCTCTGTATGCTATTAAGCTATGACACCAGGCCATGCCATAAGTTAACTGAAGCAGACATTAACAAAAGTAACAAGAGCCCACAGATATCACATTCTAATTGATGGAAAGGAATTGCAGATTATAGCCAATTAAATATCACATACTGTTAAAAATTTTGCACCAGAAAATATAATTGAAGCGAAAACTCTCTCATCTGACAATTTTTGTAGTCAAAGAGAGCAATGTAGTGTTACATCAAAGAAATGTGTCACAAAATGAGTTCAAAATACAATTAAAACAATTAATAGATTCAAGAAGAATATTACCATCTGTTCTGCTGGTTGTGGCTGTTGGAGATTTTGGTAGAAGACCACACATAACAGCCTCAGCTGTTTTTCTGTACATTTGAAGGCCAGAATTATCTGAGGTGTCCTTGGCCTGAAAGAAGCTCAATCTGGATAATAAAACCTGCAGCAGTTTTACAAGTAGAAGCAGAATTAAAGTCACATTGTTCTTCACAATTTCCCAAAATTACAGAATAAGGTCTCAACCATTATTTGATTGTCTTGATAGTATTATGTGGAAAGAGTGAGACCAGGCTGTCAAATATGCTTTGGACTTACTTAAAAAATCATGGGAATCAAAGCCTTTGCTGATATTTTGCAAAAATAGCTGACTTATAATGCTGGTTTGCATTCTACAAGGGAAATTACAGTTCCAACCACAACTTAGCTGAGGCTGCTACCCTCATCACAGGGTTCAGACATAAGAAGACTTTTGCATTCTACAAGGGAAAGTAAAAAATGGAAGACTTTTGAATAACTTTTGATACTCCAATCAATTTTGTGTTTTTGCAGTGATTGAGTGGAACCATGGTTCAACGAAGGCAATTCCATGTCCACCAAAGGCCAAAAACATACCTGTGCTCCTGCAAGCTTGTTATCCCAACTAAACCAGGTCGGACTTCCCCAATCAGCAAAATCTTTTCCATTCTGCCCAGTCACATATTGTAGGTAGGATTTGTCACCTGTTGCATGGTAGAGCCAGCTAGCTGCCCATAAAAGCTCATCTCCGTATCCTGTTGAATTGTAATAATTTTGAACTTGAGGAATGCTGTTGCTGTAAGAACCTCTATATTTGTCAGCAAAAGTAAACAACTCTTTAGCATGCCTAAGAAGCGTGCTTGAATATGTTGAGTCACTCTTGAACACCAGAGACGCAGAAGCCATGGCTGCTGCAGTTTCAGCTGCAACATCTGATCCAGGAGAAGAAGTGTTGACCTGAGTGAGTGGCCTCTCCTCAGTCATTGACTCAGGCCTCTCCCAACATTTATGGTCTTTATCAGGATCACCTACCTGGCTTGAAATTGAAGTTAGGATATAAGACATAGTTCAATGGATAGATTTATTTTAACAAAAGATTTTCTTGATTTAAACTGCAGAAGATGTTCACGTTCAAATTAAATTATGCAAAAATCCTGCAAAGTGAATGAAAAACAAGGTTGAAGGTGAAATAATTCAGGTACAGACACATAAGCAGCAGATGGGAGCAAAAGAATATAGCAACCTGAACATAGAGCATGTTAGCAGAAGGATGAGCATTGATAAGGTAGTCAGTGATCCACTTGAGAGAATCTTGAGCAGATTTCAACTGATCTACAGCCTCCATCTGATCTCCATACTCAAGGATGGTCCATGACAATACCGTAGAGGTAAAAGCCAATGGAAATCCAAACTTCATGTGATCTCCAGCATCATACATGCCTTTCGAGAGATCCAAACGTGCTTCACTTCCATCCTTTAGTGCTGAATCTCCTCTCCAGGATATCTTGCTATCTACCAACTTACCAGCTACAATCAACCCCAAATTAATACCAAATATATTCATTAAAACCGTCCCACAATCAGGGGCACAATGTGAGTTATATCCAATGCACAAACTGTCAATCTAAAGTCAAATTTAGATTTTTATGAGGATACTAGCTAGTTCAAGAACTTAAATCTCTACACTGCGGTATATTGAATTGCATGAAGCTACAAAAAGATTATAAAGAAGAAGGTTGAGAAAAAATTCACATTTTTGTACATCGAAGAACTGCATTGCGATTTGAAGCGCCTCAGCATACTTCTTTTCAACGGCGCCAGGTGGACCGGGAACCGGAGCTGGCTTACTGGAGTGACTAGTTGTCTTCTTTATTGTGAAAACAATAGCGCCGACAACCAGAGCTAATATGACTATTACCAAGGACCACCCCAAGCACCCCTTGGACTTTGATTTCTCTCCCATTTCCCCGCAATGGCGTGGCGTCAAGCTATCAGTGTCAGATCTAAAATGTTGGCAACCAACAAAGCAGAGGCAGTAAAATGTGAGTGATAACAATGGCTAGTCTAGAGGCAGCTGGATCCGGCCAAATCACAAAAATTCTACGTATATTTTTACAGCTGTTCCTTTGGACACCGACAGTGCCATTCACGCGGGATACGATGGGTTTTTTGTCCAACTGATTGAATGGGTGAATTGCCACTGGTGAAGGTAGAAGAAAGGAGACAGTGGCTGACCCTGTCCGATGGCTGTGAGATTTGGACTGCCCACCGACGCCCCTTTGATCTTAAGATAGGTGGTCCAGTTCCAGTTGCAGAGTCTACATTTTGACTTCGACGTTGGACCCTTCTATCCAAGCCCATCCCATTCCCTTAGTTTTCTTAATGATGTTCTGAGCCCATCCCAATCCTGTACTTGCTTTTCTTCATTATCTTGGTCTAGGGGCACACTGTTACCATTCTATTACTTCTAGATCATTTATGATCAAGATATTTCTTTATTTATATGAATAAAAGTAGATAAACAGAAAACTAAATTCCTTTAATTAATTTACATTGGCCATCGCAAGCATGGATCCCTGCTGTTTGGCCAAGTTCCGAATATCATTGCGGCTTTAAAGTTTTTTTATTTACATGCTTAGGTTTTTATCGTCTTATGTTTCCATGGAGTCAATGTCAGTCACCATATAGAGTAGCCGAAAATGCAGAGCAACAGAATGTTGTAGAGCATTCCATCCGCTTACCCATGTAAGACCACCTGCAACATTTTTTGTAAGAGAATAGATCATCCGAGAAGAGAATAAATAATCAACGCGATCTTAAATTCAGTCCCAGAGGCTGAAACCCAAGATCTCGAGAAAACATCATCTTCAAGGTTGATACAAGGAAATGCTTTGTCATCATCAGAACATACCCGAGAGAAAAAGGAAAAGACCATCTTAGACACGAAGTTCTTTGGGTCAAAGCTGCGGAGATCAGGATATGATTAAGCCACGCCCGGAGCTATGCTACAGATGGTTCCTGCCTGAAATTTGAGGACAGGGATAACAACACCGACTGATGAAAGATATGGTATAACTAATTGCATTAAAACACTGGTTGAGATGGAAAACATTGATGAATAACTCTACTTTGCAGCGTTGGACCTCTTTGATGAAGTTATGGGAAACCTGTCTTTGAGATGTGACCTGGTTGCAAGGGGATGGAGTTTGGGCGTTTGAGAAGTGTAAGAAATATTGAAATAGTCTAGTTTCGGCATAGCTAGTTTCTTTATATTGTGGCATCAAAGATTATTCGACAGGAATTCTTAGCAATGGCATCAAGTGCACATGCAAAAGCATGCAAATTTGAAGCTTCTAGTTATGCTTTTATAAACTGTGTGCGTGAGACTTGATTGTTCAATACTCGAAAGGCCTTTGGGCCACGAAAATTGCAGTATTCGTGAACAAAATTACCTTGAGATCCGCTAAGACTTACCGGAGGACGGGAGAACTACTATATCTTGCTTTCTCAACGAGTCACAATGATCTAATATCGGGCTGCTAACAAATTTACTGGTAGTGCCACAGCTGTGTATTTAATTTTTACTTTCTTCACCATTAAGCCGGAGTTTCATATCTAAGCTTACCAACTACTAGGCTAAGATATTAAGAACAATTACCATCTAGACATCAAAAACCCGTTCCTGAGCTACTCCAAGGAGTACATCGCTCTCAAGCCCTTTTTCGTTTAGTTATATCCACAGTACTCCATTATTAACAATAACATATGCTCCATAGAATGTTCAGACTCATGCCACCAAACTTAATAGAATAAAAGATCATTTACTAATGTCAGTCAATAAAAATAATAGTTTGAAAAACAACTCAGAATCCAAAAACTTCTATAGAATCAACTAAATCAGAAAAAAAACATTGTGATACACCAGAACATAAAAAGGATCCGCCAATGCACCAATAATCAACTGTAGAACTTCCAACAAATCTTAAAGAGGTGGACCGAAAAGCGGAATTTTCACATTTTTTCTTTCATAAATTGATAAACATACATGATAGGTTCCCAAACTATTTCTTAGAAGCACAACACAGTAGTAGTTAAAACATAAGAATCAGAAAGTAACCAGCACTAACCTATCCATTGTGTATATGTATCATCTCCAGTTATAGGTAAAAATCAATCCGTCACAATATTATTTTTTGGATGAATATAATCATTCAGCTTGTAAAAATCTAGCATTTCTTCTTCAACTGGATGCGTCTTGCCTACAATAACTAGACAATGTAAAGGTGCTCCAAAATCAACCATCTGAAGTTGTGCCATTGTACCAGCAACAATCATCTGATCCTCACTGCCAAGCCGGGCAAACCCCACACAATATGTGTCTTTGTTGAATGCTTCCAAAAGAAAGAAAAAAGGAGAAAAAACAATGCTAGAATTAGTGCAAGTGATTTGTATCTTCTACTTTAAAACTAAAATTTTGAAACATAGCAAATCTGAGATATAATTGCAATGCAACTCATAATTTCAGCAGATCAGAAGTATAGAAGGCAGCTATGCTGCTTGCAATATATGATTGTCATACATCCAGAGGATATGATACCGAACAACAGAACCCAACATGAGCACACATTAAAGAAAAACAAATTAAACAAAAGAATCCAAAGCATCTTTGGATATATTTTCACATAACCAAAAGATGAAATTGGAAAATATTATCACCAAGATTATCATGATACTTACCAGATTCTCCTCTAATTTGCTCAACCTCCAAAAGCTGCTCAATAGCAGTGTCGATTGTCATAAATCTGGGTGGTTCATATTGCTTCTTTCCCCTGAAGAAGTTGAACAGGTAAACCAAAAAATGTAATCAGTACAATGCAGAACTGTATGAATGATAAGAAGCCTTGCACAATACTTCTATTTTAAAGGTCAATAAAGACCTGCACAAAGATTCAAAAGACAGTTCTTTGACGCGTATATCTGCAATGTTGAAAAAACAATTGTGAGTTTTTGCAATAAATGTATAAGACTTATGATTTTGTATCTTAACAGAATGGAAACAGAGCAGTAGCCCATGGAAAAAAAAAGAATAGCTTTAAGATGTGAGTCGTTGTTGTTATTACTAACATATAAAAGACCCTTCAAGTTTATTTGGAAGAACAGAAGATGTCCTCACCTAACAAGCAGAGGGTGTGCAATCCAAGAGAACGATTTCTCTGAATTTTCTCATAAAAGCTATCAGGTTTCCAAGTTTCCGTAAAAAATGGAATTGAAACTGTCTCTCCATAGCGATAGAGTTGTAACCCACAAATTCCAACGGCATTCATCACTGATGCATTATAAACGACCTGGACCCGAACCCCGAACTTCTTGGCTCGCACAACGAGATCACTATGTGTTGTGGCTCTGCACCCCAAACCAAATAAGCAGCTCGTGAAAGGAAGAAAACAAAAGTTGATAAAGAAAAAACCCACAAAATATAGAGACAGCCAAGCCCCGGAAAGAAGATCGCAAACAACCATAATTCATATTTAAGCAAAACTACAATTCTGCCACTTGAGGCATTTGTCAAAATCTTCAAAATATTACAAATGCCAGTAATGAAGAAATGAAAAGCAATTGAGAATACCCAAAAGGGTCACCAACAACCAGAAAAGCGACGTCCGAGAGTCGAGCTTCAGAGAGAATAATATCTGCCTTCTCTTCTACCATTTCTCTATCAGCCACGGTAACTGGAATTCCATAGAGCTTTTCCTGACCAAAGAAACAAGTTTAGGGGTTTAGAGAAAGCAATAAAAAGTATAAATGAAAGTACGGTGAAATTTGAAAATACCAGAGTGGAAATTCCGTCCGTTGAAAGACCGAAAGAGAGAAGAGAAGTGTATGCTTCAATGTAAACCTTCTCGCATTTTCTAACTGCTTCTAAACCTCTTAAAGTAATGTCTTTCTCGTCACCGAGTCCAAGACCTATTATGTATAACATCTTTCTCGCCTCTGCTAAAAACCCTAGCACCTCCCTACTTTACTAACTCAAATGAAAAGAAGATGCGGGTTGATTCAGAGAAAATCGCCCAAGAGTTTGCAAATGTTGAGGAAATGCTACGTCAAAGAGTTACCGAGTCGAAGAGAAAGGTCTTTTGTTAGGTTTAAAAGTTGATTCTCTTCTCCTTTTGTCTTTCTAAAGTCCGGTTTCGAGCTCCGCAAGAGAAAGGGTTTTTGCATAGTAAATTGGAAATGGGCGTCAATGTTAGGGCACCTTTGAGTCAGTTCTCCTTTTCAATGTGGAGCTAAAAAAGGCCAAAATAGAAACGGTCGTATGAAAACTTTTGAAAAATTAAATATTAATTATTAATTATAAATTAATATTTAAATTTAATAATTAATTATAAATTTAATTAATTAAAAATATTTTTATTTTAATAAAAATTTTATAAAATAATAAAATTAATTTTATAAAAATAATTAAAATATAAATTAATATTAACAAAATATTATAATAATAATAAAGCAATTAATAAAATTTTAAATCACAGTTTCTATTCAGAAAGAGTTTTCAGAAAATCATATTTATGAGTAAGTTTTATGACTTTTCAGTATACGTATGACATCAATGTAGTGACTTACTGTTACATATTACTGTAAACTATTTTTTTTAACCAAAATATATATTTAATAAATAATAGTAGGTCCTACGCTGACTGCTTATTGAAAATATGTGAAAGCTAAATTAGAAATCTGTGATGAAAAACTAAAACCTATTGTATAGTATCCTGAAATAAAACTCATATTTACTATATAATAATAATAATATCTGAAAACATAGAAGATGTTGTACATCTCGTATGCATAAGCAACACAAAGTATGCGAGCCACAAATATGTTATCTGCTAAAAACTAAACATATATATATATATGTGTGTGTGTGTGTGTGTGTGTGTGTGTGTGAACTAAAAACTCAGGTGAAAACCCGCTCAAGCCGTATCCCACACACTAGTCATCTCGTGCTCCAAACTCAGCTCCCCAAAACACAAACCTATCTAACTAAGCTATTACTGATTGGCTAACTACTATCTAAATAAACTTAACTAAGTTCCTGATAGTCTAATAGTTTCTTCTAATCTTCTTTTAACATTTATTATTCTTCTTACTTTCTTATTAATTTCTGAGACCTAGAGTACTCTTGAGTTCTCTTAGGATTAGCTGAACTCTGTTATTTCTTGATTTTTAACGTATATCGTATAGCTTAATCTTTATTTTATTTCTTATCTTACATGTTTCTGATCTTATTGTCTGTATACTTTTCCATGTCATGTAATATGTATCATAGCATGTTGAAATCATGTTATTTAGCTTTAGGCCTGTTTACTGAAAATCTTTTACTAAATCTTTTATTAGGATCTGAAGATCCAAAACACTAAAAAGTTGAATAAAACTGTTTTTGAAATCTCTGTGTATCCGAAGATATCGTTATGCTGATCAAACTGATGAATACAAGGATTCGATATCCTAGTCATATGGGTAGAACCATACCAACGAAGTGCTAGTAAGTTGAAATGTCCTACCATACTAGTCTTTGGACCAGTAAGCTAAAATCTAACCAATTCGACCGAAGTCAAAAAGCTAAAATTTCACAGATGCCCTCTCAAATTCACCCTTACTCACTAACCCGAATATCAGGCCTTAATGCTGAAAACTGATACAAGTGAATCACTGGATCCCTTTTTTGAAAACACTGTTTAGCATGTTATGTTGACTGATACTATTCATGCATGTTATCTTATTAATTCTCTTGTCTCTTTGATTACAGTTTATCTTACTGTTATACTGTTTTTATAACTTATTAAACTTATTAATAAGTTCTATGTTCTATTATGTTTCTGTCAGCTTTGTCTCTGTTTTCTTATTTCTATTTTGTTTGTCTTTATTTCTATTTTCTAATCAAAACCTATTACTAGATTACGCTATTTTAGTCTGTTGATAAGTGTTCTTGTACTGTCGTGAGATTGAAGTGTGATTCTAGAAAATATCTTATCTTTTCTTCTTTCTTTCTTTTCTTTTCTTTTCTTTTCTTTTCTTTCTTCTTTATGTTTTTTGCTTTTATTTACACTGTTTTGCTGTTGTTAAAAAGTGCAAGGGTGTTTCCCCCTACACACAGGCATGTAAGGGGATACACGGGACCATACACAAGGCGTGTGCTAGCTTTTGGAAAAAATTCTGCTAAAAAGGCCTATTACACGGGTATGTGTTTCAAGACACACGGAAATGAAACACGTAATCGTGTCCCTACATACACGAGCATGCAATAGTACACACAACACTCCCGTGTTGCATATACACGAGCGTATGGAATTGAGAGCAAGCACACGGGTGTTTAACTTGTCCAGGGGTGCACAACAACCATGCACAAGCGTGTTACCACTGAAATGGGACTACACGGTGCACCCACATGTACACAAGTGTGTGTCTACCATACTTCAATGATAATACGCCAGGAAAACCCAGAACCCAGACCAAACTCTCCCAATCACAAAATCTCTTTAAAATAAACTCATTTTAGCACACAAAGAAGCAACCACACACTTCTATCACAAACTCAACATCTAAAAATCATACTAAATCACTAAATAAACTCATTTATGGATTTATATGCTAAGAAATAGGAAAGAAGTAAGGAAACACTTACTTGAAGCTGCTAAAATCTTCTATCTTACTATCTCTGACTAAATCTTGGCTGGATTAACTGTTAAAGTTGGCTTCTACCTCTTAAAATGGTGAACGCTCACTAGGAAGAAGAAGAAGAGAAATGGATAAGCTGGCTGAAATGGAAAATCTCTCTTTATATAGTTGTGCGACCTAAGAAAGACACATGGTCGTGTACCACCAAGGCATACGGTTGTGTTCTTCACACAAGGCACACATACAGGCATGTGACAAGCACAACCCATAGAAAGCCTCTCTAAAAAGACTATTCTACCCCTATAACTCACCGAGGTTAATCTCTAGCTATAAAATTTCTCTTTTAACCCTGATCAAAAGCCTAAAATTCAACATCTTAGGGTTAGAAGTATCTTTTAGGCAACTAATCTGGGTTAGAATGAGATTCGGTAAGAATACTAAGGTTGTGAGAGAATTCATGGGTGAAATAGATGTTGTTCCAAAGTTAGGTGGCTTGTGCATAGATCATGTTAGGAGGATTTTCATGCAAGTATGGGAAAATGACATTAGTGTAATTTTATTATCATGCACGGCCGTGCATGTTGAGGCGCACAACCATGCGAGACGTTAGAATCAGCGCTTTCGTTTTAAGTTAAACTTATCTGGTTTCTAGCCATTTTCACCCAAAGTTTTCATTTGATTTTCAAAGAATATCAACCCTAGAAGAGATAAATAGTAATCAAGACCATCCAATCCAGTTTGAAAGTGCGATTTTCTTGAGTGAGAAGGCTTGCTTAGCATGGTAAGAGGTAGGTGTTTCTTACCTCTTTCCCTCTCTTCCTTTATGTGATGTGTTGGTTGTGCATGAGGATGAGTTTGATTCTAGCATGCTTGTGATGTTTTCCCTGCATGTTTGATGATTTGAGATGATGATGATGATGATGATTTGGTATCTATATAGTTGACATGTATGAGATTTTGTGTATATGTATGCTCTTGGATGGTTGGATGTGTGATTTCAGGTTCTTGACAATAAAAGCATGTGTTTATGAGTTGCTTTAAGTTTTAGAAGTGATTGATGATGATTAATTTGAGTTTGGTATGCAAATTGGATAAAAATAAGCATGATCAAGTTGACTGTGTTGATGTAGAGTGCGATGCATGCCCGTGTATATTACATTTTGCATGGTCACGGTCGTGTTCACGTACCCGTACACGACCTAAAAATGTAAGGTCACGACCATGCATGTTCATGTCACAGTCGTGCACTAGTAGAAAATAAGAAAATACAGAGAAATTACATAACCTAACATGACCAGCATGCAGGATTGGCTTACGGCCCGTGTAGGCTTATGCACGCTCGTGTGTATAGACACGTACACCTGTACGTCAGACAGAAAAGAGAAAATAAAGTATAAACAAGCATAATGCACAGTAAAAGCTATATAATTGATATAAATCAGTGAAATAAGCTTAGTTAAGCTTACATGATGCATCATATGCACAACATAGAATGACATGTCATACAGTATTTTCAGGAAAGGGATCTAAAGATCTGAATACATATTTTCAATAGAAAAATATTGATTTTAGGGGTGAATACGATGGGGTACCTGTGAGTTTTAGCATGCCCTTATGGGAACCAGTATCAGGGTCTATATGACCATACTAGCCACTATATATTGTCATATACTGGTGTGCTCAGTTAGCAGTTTAGGGTTTGATGATCTGAGGATTAGATATCAGTGTTTAGTGCGATACACTCAGCTTTCAGTTCATATTCAGTGGCATCACGTGTGTAGACAGTTTCTAGCATGTGTTTGCATAGAAAACTCATATGGTTAAGGTGTCGAATCCCTATATTCATCAGTCTGTGTAGCACAATTTTCAGTTGTGATTTCAGTTACAGTTTTAGTATGTTTCAATAGTTTTTACATAAGCTTTTTAGATGATTTTAGGATCTTTTGATCCAACAGTAATATTTTAGTAAAACAACTTTTTAGATATTTTCAATAAACAGGCCAAGGCCTAGACATGATTTCAACATGTTTCATAGCATATCATTCTCACATGATATATACAACAGAATATCATTTAGGTGATGATAAAAAAGTAAGAAATAGTTAATCCGTGAGAAACGAGAAAACAGTAAATATTCAGCACATAGGAATCTCACGTGATGACATATGAATCACAGAAAACAGATATCAGAACTGTAACCGTGATAACCAGTTAGGTTTCTCTCCAGTATGTATATGCGTTTTGTAGCATCCTAGAGTTAGAAAAGCCCTTAGGGGTAGAGTTTTGGGGTTAGAAATGAGATTCAGGAATAGATTGGAGGTCTAGAAGAGTTTATGGGTGAGATGGTAAGTTTTCAGAGCTGTGTGGCCTTCGTATGATTCCTTTTGGAAGGTTTCAATCATGCGAAGCGCGGGAAATGAATTATATTCATTTTCCCTGGTGCACTCCCGTGCACCTTGCCCTGCACGCCCATGCAGGTGGGATTAATGAGAGAGAGACGGGAGATTAAGTTATTTCTCACCCAGTATTTTCCCATTTTCAGCTAAGTTTCTTTGTTCTTAGTAGCTCCTAGCCCTATAGCAGATTTCCAGCCACCAACAGCTCCCAATCCCGCGAGAGAAGTAAGAGAATAGCTTGAGAGTTAAGATTTCCAGTAGCCATGTCAAGAGGTAAGTGTTTCTTACTTCTTCCTTGTGTTTCCCAACTTACTATGATGATTGATGTTGTTTGGAAATGCTTGTTTACGTTTGTCGGACTCGCCGCCCCGAGTACCCCTGTTGTTGAATAATACTGAATAGGGAGCTTTTATTAATAATCTGAAAACTTGGGTACCCGCGATGGGAATCCTACGAAAAGAAAATCTGAAACTACTATACAATATATACGGAAGCGAAACTAAATACATAAACTGAAATATACATTGTCTTTCTGTACAATGGGCCCAATGGCCTGTATCATTTATATACATATTGTTTCTGTACATCTGGTTACATAAACTTTTACAAAACGACCACACAGGTCCAAAACATATATACACATACTGAGATCGTGGTGTGGGCCCTCTCCGCCAGCCTCGATCCAACCGCTCCTCGGAAACAGCACAAACCACCTGAAAATGATGGAAGAATGAGGGGGGATAAGTGATAAAGATCACCCAGTAAGCGCTCTTTGTAGGACCCACCGCCCCGAGTACCCCTGCTGCTGAAAGAAACTAATCTTTTATTTAATAAACTGGAACTTGGGTACCCGAGACGGGAATCCTACGAAAAAGTAAAACTACCTGCTGATCTAATTTACACTGCAAGCGGAAGCTGAAACTGAAATATACAATGAGCCCAACTGGCTTTACTATATATATATATTTGCTCTGTACAACTGTTTTACATCTGAGTACATATACATTTACAAAACGTACAAGTACAAGACCTCACAGGTCCAACTGAAAATAAAATACAAACTGGAGAGTGTGTGTGGGGTCCTCCTCGCCAGCCTCAATCCACCCGCTCCTCGCCAACAGCAAACTGACCTGAAAAGGAAGGAAGAAGGAAAGGGATGAGTGATAAAGATCACCCAGTAAGCATTCCTTACTTCCCTCAACCCACGCAAGCAGCAAACAAGGGCATGCATACCTGATCGGCCCTATTCATGCATCTAATCGCTTGCTGGCACTGAATCTGATTTATCTGATTACTGCTGTTATCTGATTATTCTGTTATCTGGTTACTGATTTCTGATTAATGCATGTCAATATGAATATATGAAATGACATGCTGAGCTGGAATCTGAAAATGACTGATGATGCATGTATCTGAGCATCTAACTGAATGTACCCGAAGGTACCTGCTGTGCTGATCAGGCTGATGAACACAGGGATTCGGCATCCTGGCCAAGTGGGCTGAAAATTCTAGCTACTGGCGAGAAAGCTGAAATCTGATAAACTGCTGATATACTGCTGAGCTGACTGACTGGTGTCAGAAAGTTGGGTCCCACAGATGCCCCCTCGAGTTCACCCTAAAACTGAAACCCATAGATTGGGTTCTGACTGCTGAAAACTACTGAATTCGGATCCCTAGATCCTCATTCAGACTATATGTTATGCTCTGAATGCATATGCTTCTATTCTTAACTAAATTCTGAATTATCTGATGTCTGATTGCCTTTGGATGGATTACCAAACCTTTAATAAATCAATTTCTGAATTTCTGGAAGAAACTGGCTGACACACGGCCGTGCAAGGAAAGCACACGGTCGTGAAGCACACACACACGGCCGTGCAAGCAAAGGCACACGGGCGTGTGCCCCAACACACGGGACCGTGTGCTGGTCGTGCGTCTGGGCGTGTGTGCTTCTGGAATTCTGGCCATTTCATGCAATAAATGGGACACACGGCCGTGTCCCTCAGGACACACGGTCGTGTCCTTGCGTTTCCTGCCCGTGTGCACTTCGTGCACACGGCCGTGTCCTTGCAGAAACAAGGGCACACGGGCGTGCTCTTGCGGGCACACGGTCGTGTGTCTTGCTCTGCTCAGACATGGCTCACCTGAAACGCGCTGGAAACCAACTGATTCTCAACCAAACTGAAATTAACTGGAAATATGCATAAATGGCATTTCTAATAACACGTATCAATCATCAATCTCAACATTCATCCACTGTTACTGATTCCACCATTAACACATCAAGTTTTTCTCACACTACACACACACAGCAAAGCATGCATGGTTCTGGGTGGAAAATAAGCATGGCAATCAACATATAATCATCATCTCATCATCATACATACATACAAGCATAGCATCTCAAGCTAAGAATGGAAACTCACATTTCCATCCACATCAAACAAGCTGAAAAACTGAAGGAGAGAGTAAGAAACACTTACCTCTCGACATGGCTGCTGGAAGCTTAAACTCAAGCTATTCTCTCTGATCTCTGGCTGGATTGGGAGCTGCTGGAAGCTGGACTTCTCTCCTAGGGCTGGAAGCTGCGGAAAAGGAGAAGAAAGCTGGCTAAAATGGGTGAGAAAATGAAAGTCTCCCGTCTCTCTCTTTCTTTAATCCCACCTGCACGGGCGTGCAGGCTTGGCGCACGGGAGTGCACCTGGGAAAATGGATGAAATTCATTTCCCGCGCTTCGCATGATTAAAACCTCCCTAAAGGCATCATACGAAGGCCACACTGCTCTGGAAAATTACTAACTCACCCCTGAAATCTGCTAAACTCCCAATCTATCTCTGAATTCTATTTCTAACCCCAAAACTCTACCCCTAAGGGCTTTTCTAAAACTGGGATGCTACATTACCTCCCCCCTTAACAAAATTCCGACCTCGGAATTTACCTGAACAACTCTGGGAATCTATCCCTGATCTCAGACTCTACCTCCCAGGTGGCTTCTTCCACCCTCTGGCTGCGCCATAACACTTTGATCAGTGGAATCTCTTTATTTCTGAGGACCTTGACTCTGTAGTCTAAGATCTGAACTGGAAGTTCTTGATAACTGAGGTCTTCTGCCAACTCTATCTCTGAAAACTGAAGCACATGAGATGGATCTCCCACATACTTTCTCAACTGGGACACATGGAAGACATTGTGGATTCTGTCCATGCTAGCTGGCAGTGCTAATCTGTAGGCGACTGTCCCTATCCTCTCGAGGATCTCGTAGGGACCAATGAATCTGGGTGCTAACTTCCCTTTCTTACCAAATCTGAGGACTTGCCTGTAGGGTGCAATCCTCAGGAAAACTTTGTCACCCACTGAGAACTCTATTTCTCTGCGCCTCAGATCTGCGTAGCTTTTCTGACGATCCTGGGCCTGTCTCATTCTCTGCCTGATGATCTTGACTTGCTCAATCATCCTCTGAGTCGTCTCTGGTCCCACTGATACTTCTAAGGAATCTCTTTCCCCAATCTCATCCCAATGGAGAGGAGATCTGCACTTCCGACCATACAGCGCCTCAAATGGAGCCATCTGAATCGTCGCCTGATAACTGTTATTGTAGGCGAACTCCATTAGAGGAATCAGCTCTGCCCAATCGGTCTGGAAGTCCATACAACATGCTCTCAGCATGTCCTCCAATATCTTATTCCCCCTCTCAGTCTGGCCGTCTGTCTGAGGGTGATATGCTGAGCTGAAATGTAGCCTGGTTCCCAATGCTCTCTGTAGAGATCTCCAGAAGGCTGACAGAAATCTGGAGTCCCTGTCTGACACTATCGTCCTGGGAACACCGTGGAGTCTCACTACCTCTCTGATGTAGAGTCTGGCTAGCTGCTCTGTGGACATTCCCTGTTTAACTGGCAGGAAATGCGCTGACTTGCTGAGACGGTCAACTACGACCCATACTCCATCATATCCTCTCTGAACTCTGGGAAGCCCGGAGATGAAATCCATGGAGATATCATCTCACTTCCACTCAGGAATACTTAGAGGATGAAGTAATCCTGAGGGTCTCTGGTGCTCTGCCTTTACTTGCTGACATACAAGGCATCTGGAAACGAAGTCTGCGATGTCTCTCTTCATCCCTGACCACCAGAAACTTTTCTTGAGGTCTCTGTACATCTTTGTGCTACCTGGGTATGCTGAATACACCGCATTGTGCGCCTCTGATAAAATCTTTTGTCTCAGCTCTGAACTCTGGGGCACACCGACTCTGCCTCTGAACCTCAAGATCCCATCACTGAACTCAAAGTCTGGCACTACTCTCTCTGACATTTTCTGAAGCATACTCTGAGTCCACTCATCTGATATCTGCCCCTCTCTGATCTCATCATACAAAGAGGATCTGATCTGAAGCCTCGAGAATCCTGCTGTCACTATCTCTATCTGCTCTCTGACAATCTCGGACTGTAGCTCTCGCTGAACTGATAAGCTGGAAAGAGCTACTCGCCTACTCAAGGCGTCAGCCACCACATTGGCTCTCCCTGGGTGGTATCTGATATCACAATCATAATCCTTCACCAGCTCCAACCATCTCCTCTGTCTCATGTTGAGCTCTTTCTGGGTGAAGAAATATTTCAGACTTTTGTGGTCTGAATATATACTGCATCTGACTCCATACAGATAATGCCTCCAAATCTTCAGGGCGAAAACGACCGCTGCTAACTCTAGGTCGTGGGTAGGGTATCTCAACTCGTGATCTCTCAATTGCCTAGAAGCGTAGGCAATGACCCTACCATTCTGCATCAAAACTGCCCCGATCCCCTGATGGGATGCATCTATATAGACATCGAACTCTACCCCCTCCTGGGGTAGCGCCAAAACTGGAGCGCTGGTCAACCTCTGCTTGAGCTCCTGAAATCGCTCTTCGCACTCCTCTGACCACACAAATGGAGACTCTTTCCTAGTCAAGGCAGTAAGAGGCCTTACTAGGCTGGAGAATCCCTCCATGAACCTCCTGTAATAGCCTGCTAACCCAAGGAAGCTTCTAATTTCTTTCACTGACTTCGGCCTTGGCCAACTGAGAATCGCTTCCACCTTGCTGGGGTCCACTGAAATTCCCTCTGCTGACACCACGTGGCCTAAGAATGCCACTCTGTCGAGCCAGAACTCACACTTGGAGAACTTGGCGAACAAATGCTGATCTCTCAGTCTCTGAAGCACGAATCTCAAATGCTCCTCGTGCTCTGCTACACTTCTGGAATAAACCAGAATGTCATCTATGAATACCACCACGAACCGGTCAAGGCAATCAAGAAAAACCCGGTTCATCAAATCCATAAAGATGGCTGGGGCATTGGTCAACCCAAATGGCATGACCACAAACTCGTAATGCCCATAACGAGTCCTGAATGCTGTCTTGGGGACATCTCTCTCTGCTACCCTGACTTGATAATAGCCAGATCTCAAATCTATCTTGGAGAAAACTGCTGCGCCTCTCAACTGATCAAAGAGGTCGTCGATCCTCGGCAGGGGATACTTATTCTTCACCGTTACTCTGTTCAGCTCCCTGTAGTCAATACACATCCGCATTGACCCATCCTTCTTCTTTACAAATAAAATCGGAGCTCCCCACGGTGAACAGCTCGGTTGGATAAATTTCTTATCAACCAGCTCCTGTAACTGCTTCTTCAACTCTTGGAGCTTAGCTGGAGCCATCCGGTACGGAGCCTTGGAGATAGGAGCCGTACCAGGGAGAAGCTCGACACTGAACTCCAACTCCCGATCTGGAGGTAACCCTGGTAGCTCATCTGGGAAGACATCTCTGAAACCTCTAACCACGGGCACCTCATCGATACTTGGCCCCACTGAACTACTGGATACTACATTGGCCAAGTACCCTACACAACCCTGCCTCATCAATCTGCTCGCCTGGATGCACGAGATTATCATACTGTCTACTATGCCCTCACCGAAAATGAAACAATCAGGGCCTATGTGGAATCTAACCTTCTTTCTTCCACAATCTATCTCTGCATCATAATTCCCCAAGAAATCCATCCCCAAGATCATATCGAAGTCTACTAACTCCAGCAGAATCAGACTGATACTCATCTGCCTACCCATGATCTCTATCTGCTGATCTAGGAGGACTCTGTCACTCACCACAAAACTCCCATCTGGCATCTCTATGAGGATACTCCTATCGGCCACACTAGGGTCAACCCCTAATCTCTCTACTACTCCCCTGGAAATGAAACTGTGTGTGGCCCCGCAATCAACCAGTATAAATAAAGGAGTACCAAGATAGAGAATCTGACCAGTAACTGCATGGGGTATGGCATCTGCCTGCTCCTAGCGGACAACATAAACTCTGGCTCTGCCGTCACCTCCACCTGAAGTGCTAGCACCACCTCCATGTGCTCCGGCACCACCTCTGAGAGCATGTGCTCCACCTCTCTCTGCTCTGAGTCTGCCTCGGGGTGGACCACCTCTGCCTCTGAACTGACCACCACTACCTCTGCTGGGCCCAACACCAGCTCCACCTCTGGCTGGGCAATCTGCCATCATATGCCCTGGCTGGCGGCACATGTAACACACTATCTGGCCGGCGAGGCACTCGCCCGAATGACGTCTGCCACACTGAGTACACCGTGGCAGGGAAAACTGTAGTGCAGTCCTCTGTCTCTGAACACCTCTAGCTGATCTCTTAGCTGACAGTGGCCTCTTGCCCTTATCTCTCTCATCTGCCCTCTCGGCTACTCGGCTCATGGCGCCCATTTTCTGAAGACTGGCCTCTGATCTGAGGGCTTTCCCCAAAGCATCACTGAACAGCTGGGGAGGGTACGGTCCGGTCAGGACATCCCTGGATATTGCTGGATGTAGGCCATGGACGAACTTCTGAACTCGGCCCAACTCGGTCCCCGCCAAACTAGGGACAAATCTCGCCAAGGCATTGAACCTTGTGGCGTACTCCTGTACTGAACTAGGCCCCTGAACCAAGTCAATGAACTCTTGGGCCTTTGAATACATCAACTCTGAGCCCCGGTACTCGGCATCAAATAGCCGTCTGAATTCTGCCCAGGTCATCTGCTGCTCAGGGATGGTAGCACTAGCTAGGCCCCACCACACCTTGGCATCGCCTCGGAGATGGAATGTCGCAAATCTGACCTTCTCTTTCTCTGATAACGTGAAGAGACCCATGCTACTCTCCACTGACTTAATCCACTCTTCTGCCACTGCAGGATCTTTGGACCCACTGAACTTCATTGGCTGATACGGTCCTGGCAGATGGTAGATTGGATGAAGTCTACCTGATGAACTTGTACCCACTGTCTCTGTACTAGTAGCCTAACTGTGCTCTCTGTACTCTGCTGGATACTGATATCCTTCTCTAACAGGCTGAGGCTGAAACTGATAACCCTCTCTGGCAGGCTGAAACTGAAACGGATAAGCCTCTCTGACTGCCTGAGGCACTGAGTAATACTGAGGCTGAGGCTGAGGGTAATACTGCTGCTGATACTCTGGTTGAGGCTGAAACTGAAACTGAGACTGAAATTGTGGCTGATACTGTGGCTGAAACTGTGGCTGTGCTGGAAACTAATAAGCTGAATACTGAGGGGGATTAATGTTGGCTGGCTCTGGCACATTTCCCACACCAGCTTGCTGTAAACTCTCTCTGACAACATCCCCAATCATCTCTCTGAGCTGATCTGGTCTGATTGGCACATAGGAGGAACTCTGAGATCGCCGCCCCTCACTGACACTCATGGGACGGACAGGGGGACTACTACTGGCTTCATCTATGTATCTAGGAACATAGGCTTCTCTATCTATAGCATCGCAAGCAAAGGGGGTTAGAAACACAAACATAGCAAAAGCTGGAAAAGAAATACCTGACTGGTGCTGTGAGGAGGGTCTGGATGATGGCTGCGAAGGAGAGAAAGCAACACCACACACTTACAACTCAATCTCTACTGAAAATGGCACAGAGAAACGCTCTGATACCAACAATGTAGGACCCGCCGCCCCGAGTACCCCTGCTGCTGAAAGAAACTAATCTTTTATTCAATAAACTGGAACTTGGGTACCCGAGACGGGAATCCTACGAAAAAGCAAAATACTATACTACTGCTGATCTAATTTACACTGCAAGCGGAAGCTGAAACTGAAATATACAATGAGCCCAACTGGCTTTACTATATATATATAACTGTTCTGTACAACTGTTTTACATCTGAGTACATATACATTTACAAAACGTACAAGTACAAGACCTCACAGGTCCAACTGAAAATAAAATACAAACTGGAGAGTGTGTGTGGGGTCCTCCTCGCCAGCCTCAATCCACCGCTCCTCGCCAGCAGCAAACTGACCTGAAAAGGAAGGAAGAAGGAAAGGGATGAGTGATAAAGATCACCCAGTAAGCATTCCTTACTTCCCTCAACCCACGCAAGCAGCAAACAAGGGCATGCATACCTGGTCGGCCCTATTCATGCATCTAATCGCTTGCTGGCACTGAATCTGATTTATCTGATTACTGCTGTTATCTGATTATTCTGTTATCTGGTTACTGATTTCTGATTAATGCATGTCAATATGAATATATGAAATGACATGCTGAGCTGGAATCTAAAAATGACTGATGATGCATGTATCTGAGCATCTAACTGAATGTACCCGAAGGTACCTGCTGTGCTGATCAGGCTGATGAACACAGGGATTCGGCATCTTGGCCAAGTGGGCTGAAAATTCTAGCTACTGGCTAGAAAACTGGAAACTGATCTGCTGCTGAGCTGACTGACTGGTGTCAGAAAGCTGGGTCCCACAGATGCCCCCTCGAGTTCACCCCAAAACTGAAACCCATACCTTGGGTTCTGACTGCTGAAAACTACTGAATTCGGATCCCTGGATCCTCATTCAGACTATATGCTATGCTCTGAATGCATATGCTTCTATTCTTAACTGAATTCTAAATTATCTGATGTCTGATTGCCTTTGGATGGATTACCAAACCTTTAATAAATCAATTTCTGAATTTCTGGAAGAATCTGGCTGACACACGGCCGTGCAAGGAAAGCACACGGTCGTGTAGCACACACACACGGCCGTGCAGGCAAAGGCACACGGGCGTGTGCCCCAGCACACGGGACCGCGTGTCGGTCGTGCGTCTGGGCGTGTGTGCTTCTGGAATTCTGGCCATTTCATGCAATAAATGGGACACACGGCCGTGTCTCTCAGGACACACGGTCGTGTCCCTGCGTTTTCTGCCCGTGTGCACTTCGTGCACACGGCCGTGTCTTTGCAGAAACAAGGGCACACGGGCGTGCTCTTGCGGGCACACGGTCGTGTGTCTTGCTCTGCTCAGACATAGCTCGCCTGAAACGCGCTGGAAACCAACTGATTCTCAACCAAACGGAAATTAACTGGAAATATGCATAAATGGCACTTCTAATAACACATATCAATCATCAATCTCAACATCCATCCACTGTTACTGATTCCACCATTAACACATCAAGTTTTCTCACACTACACACACACAGCAAAGCATGCATGGTTCTAGGTGGAAAATAAGCATGGCAATCAACATATAATCATCATCTCATCATCATACATACATACAAGCATAGCATCTCAAGCTAGGAATGGAAACTCACATTTCCATCCACATCAAACAAGCTAGAAAACTGAAGGAGAGAGTAAGAAACACTTACCTCTCGACATGGCTGCTGGAAGCTTAAACTCAAGCCATTCTCTCTGATCTCTGGCTGGATTAGGAGCTACTGGAAGCTGGACTTCTCTCCTAGGGCTGGAAGCTGCTGAAAAGGAGAAGAAAGCTGACTGAAATGGGTGAGAAAATGAAAATCTCCCGTCTTTCTCTTTCTTTAATCCTACCTGCACGGGCGTGCAGGCTTGGCGCACGGGAGTGCACCTGGGAAAATGGATGAAATCCATTTCCCGCGCTTCGCATGATTAAAACCTCCCTAAAGGCATCATACGAAGGCCACACTGCTCTGGAAAATTACTAACTCACCCCTGAATTCTGATAAACTCCCAATCTATCTCTGAATTCTATTTCTAACCCCAAAACTCTATCCCTAAGGGCTTTTCTAAAACTGGGATGCTACAGGGCTCCCCCACACGCACGCACGCAGGCAGCACACTCAGCAGCAACTCAGCATCTGTGCACCCTCAGCCAGCATTTGTGCGTCTCAAGCAATTCCAGCCAGCATGAGAACGCCCACAATCAGCTCACTTCAGATCTCAGGCACCAGCAAGAATCCCAGGCCAGCCCAGTGCTCTCACATACAGCTCAACGTCTCTTGATCATGCTCTGATACCACCTGTCACGGGGTCAGATTTTGAGCATCGCAAAACCGACACCGTGTGACACTTGACTTGGACTCCTCCAAGCAAGTAAGCCTTACTCAATCATATATCTGCGAAAAATACGAATACCACACATAACGGTTAGCCAACGTGCATTATCGCAACATATCGTAACACATCGCAGCTCGTATACTCACAAGCAACATGAATCATATTTGATAAATCATTCACAATGCCATTCTCAAGCATAATAAAGCTCATTCAAAACATAAATATAGAAATCGAAACAATCGTAAGAAAACGGTCTACTTATCTCATTCATATCTCATCTCGAAAACGTGCATCGTTGAAGGTGGACAAGGGGGCATCCACCAAGCAACAAGCTCAAGCCATCCCAGCAGCAAGCAACCCCATCCCCCTAGGCCACATGCCCTCTGGCCAATGTGTGCCCAGATGAGAGTAGTCACTCCCCCTTAAAGAGGCTTATGAGCTTTTGTCACTGTGGCAGACTCAGCTGCTCCTCACGTTTGAGCAATCACACCCCCCCTCCAGAAAATCAATACATGAGAATTTTACAAATCTCTCATTACAATCATACATCTCATATTACATTTACACAATGTAGAAAAATATTTAGGACCCGGATTTTCCCGGATCAACATGCCGCTTTTCACACGCGGCCTCCCGCGACTCAGATTGGCACACAGACTGGCACATTGGCTGGGCAGATTGGCCCCTCATGGCCTTGGTTGACACATGGCATCTTGAAACTTTGCTCAGCCCTTCGCACTCTTGACTTTGGACACCACCAATGCTCAGATATGACGAAGCACCGACACTCCACTGGCGCCCCCTTACAGAGATCCTTATGCTATGGCGGCACCAGCATGTCCCTGCATATATTTGAAGACAAGAAAACATTCTCAAGTGTATACCATGGCATGCCCCAAGTAAGGTATGACATGGGCCAGGGGGAAGTAAACACAGTGTATCAAGCATAAACTGTCAAATCGCTTAAAAGCATCCAAAGAATTATTCATTTTGTCCACCCATTTCAAATTTCAACAGTTGTAGATTACTAGCACTCATCCTTTTTAGCCCATAACTGTGGCATATCGCGCATTAAGGGTAGTTTTACCTTTTCTGATGCCCTACGGGAACACCATAATACCGAAGCAATGTCTTTCCTAACACAGTCCCTTGTCAAATACACAGCGCCGCAAAGGTAAAGAGCACCTCGATGCAGCTAAAATAGAACAGGTCCATAAGCTGCAGGGCGCAGACCTGGTCAACTCATTTGTCACAGCGTTGACCTTGACCTTATCCCACTCATTTGTCTATTACTGTATTTTCAAAAGGCCAAACCACTTATTCTCGCTCAAGGTTTTTCTATATAATTAATTTTTATTCAAAAAATTTTTAAAAATTAAATGCTTATCTATTAATCAAAATTTTTTAATTTTATTAATATTTTAATAAAATAATTAAAATACTCTTCAATAAAAAATAAATAATATTAATATTCAAATAAATTTTTATGTAATATAATTTTTAATATAAAATAATATCTCATAAAAATATGCATCACATGTTATTATACTGTAATTCTATTTGATTATTATAATATTTATTTAATATGTTGTAGATCGGAGCAGCCACATTGAGCATAGGCATGAATACTTCAGCTTTGTGCTTAATTACTCATACTTCCATCCTCTCTGCTTGTAAATGCCAAAAGCAAGCAAATTAGAATTACAACCAAAACGACACGAGCATGAGATAACAATCGCACTTGACCACGGATCTATGATCATTTATTTCATAAAACATAATCGTAGAGACAGCAGGGGTTATATATAGAGTCCCATGCTGATTAATTGGATGTAAAGTTGAAGTTAGAACAAGTGGTTCGTTGGAACAGCAAGGAAGAGCTAAATCCAAGTCTTGAAGTGGCTATATCAAACTGTAGAAGATTGTCTTCCAATTGATGGGCACCCAAAACAATGGAAGTTCTAGGGGTCATCCCTCCATCCACAAAACCCAGGCACAATACGTCATTGTTCACATCCACCATTGAATTTGCTCCGTAAATACTCCAGTACACGCTTTTGCTCTGCAAAACAAGATCGATTTGTGGCACAGCGGCTCCAACACGTGTACTACCAATGTCTTTAGAGCTAAAACACGCCCCAAAAGGGGCAACAGGCGTCACTCT
>JAJEJH010000997.1:86789-97617 GCA_026122585.1 Anacardium occidentale | reverse complement strand
GAGTTAGCAAATTTTGATATGATTTTAGGGAGGGATTTTCTGGGGAGATACAGTGCAGAGATAGATTGTGGAAGGAAAAAAGTGAGATTCCACATAGGCCCTGATCAGTTTGTGTTTGGTGAGGGTAGAGTTGACAGTATGATGATCTCCTGTATTCAGGCGAGCAGATTGATGAGATAGGGTTGTGTTGGGTACTTGGCCTGTGTTGTATGTAGCAGTACAGTGGGCCTAGGTATCGAAGAGGTGCCAGTAGTCAGAGAGTTTCCAGATGTCTTTCCAGATGAGTTGCCAAGGTTACCTCCAAACAGAGAGTTAGAGTTTAGTGTTAAGCTTCTTCCTGGTATGACTCCAATCTCTAAGGCTCCGTACCGGATGGCTCTAGCTGAATTCCAGGAGTTAAAGAAACAGCTTCAGGAGTTGACAGATAAGAGATTCATCAGGCCCAGTTGTTCACCTTGGAGAGCTCCGATTTTGTTTGTTAAGAAGAAAGATGGGTCGATGAGGATGTGTATCGACTACAGGGAGCTTAACAGAGTAACAGTGAAGAACAAGTATCCCCTGCCAAGGATTGATGACCTGTTTGATCAGTTGAGAGGTGTAGCTGTGTTTTCCAAGATTGACTTGAGATCGGGTTATTATCAAGTCAGAGTGGCAGATAGAGACGTTCCCAAGACAGCTTTCAGGACCAAATATGGGCATTATGAGTTCGTGGTCATGCCACTTGGGTTGACTAATGCCCCAACGATTTTTATGGATCTGATGAACCAGGTGTTTCATGATTGTTTGGACCGGTTCGTAGTGGTGTTTATTGATGACATTCTGGTGTATTCCAGGAGTGTGGTAGAGCATGAGGAACACCTCAGATATGTGCTTTAGAGGCTGAGGGATAGACAGCTGTGTGCCAAGTTTTCCAAGTGTGAGTTCTGGCTTGACAGAGTAGCATTTCTAGGTCATGTAGTTTCAGCAGATGGTATTTCAGTGGATCCTAGCAAGGTAGAGGCAATATTGAGTTGGCCAAGGCCGAAGACAGTGAAAGAGGTACGAAGCTTCCTTGGGTTGGCAGGCTACTACAGGAGGTTCATTGAGGGATTCTCTAGCCTAGTGAGGCCTCTCACTGCCTTGACTAGGAAAGAGGTTCCATTTGTATGGACTGAGGAGTGTGAGGAGTGATTCCAGGAGCTCAAGTAGAGATTGACCAGTGCTCTAGTTTTGACACTACCTTAAGAGGGGGTAGAGTTTGACATTTATACAGATGCATCCCATCAGTGGATCGGGGCAGTTTTGATGCACGATGGTAGGGTGATTACCTATGCCTCTAGGTAATTGAGAGATCATGAGTTGAGATACCCTACCCATGATCTGGAGTTAGCAGCAGTTGTATTCGCCCTAAAGATTTAGAGACATTATCTCTATGGAGTCAAGTGCAGCATTTATTCGGACCATAAAAGTCTAAAGTATTTCTTCACTCAGAAAGAGCTCAACATGAGACAGAGGAGATGGTTAGAACTGGTGAAAGACTATGACTGTGACATCAGATATCACTCAGGGAGAGCCAATGTAGTGGCTGATGCCTTGAGTAGGCGAGTGGCTTTATCCAGTCTTTCAGTTCAGAGAGAGTTGCAGTATCAGATTGCCAGAGAGCAGCTTGAGATAGTGACTACAGGTTTCTTCAGGCTTCAGATTAGATCTTCTTTGTATGATGAGATCAGAGACAGTCAGATGTCAAATGAATGGACTCAGAGTATGATTCAGAGGATGTCAGAGAGATCAGTGCCAGATTTTGAGTTCAGAGATGGGATCTTGAGATTTAGAGACAGAGTTTGTGTGCCACAGGGTTCAGAGTTGAGGCACACAGTGCAGTATATTCAGCACACCCAGGCAGTACGAAAATGTACCAAGATCTCAAGAGAAATTTCTGGTGGTCAGGTATGAAGAAAGACATAGCAGACTTCATCTCCAGATGTCTGATATGTTAGCAGGTTAAGGCAGAGCACCAGAGACCCTCAGGTCTACTTCATCCCTTGAGTATTCCAGAGTGGAAGTGGGAAGATATTTCCATGGATTTCATTTCTGGTCTTCCCAGAGTTCAGAGAGGATTTGATGGTATATGGGTGATAGTAGATAGACTCAGTAAATCAGCTCATTTCCTGCTAGTCAGACAGGGTATGTCTACAGATCAGCTGGCACGGCTGTATATCAGAGAGGTAGTCAGACTTCATGGTGTTTCCAAGACTATAG
Organism: Anacardium occidentale; assembly: GCA_026122585.1. Lineage (NCBI taxonomy): Eukaryota > Viridiplantae > Streptophyta > Magnoliopsida > Sapindales > Anacardiaceae > Anacardium > Anacardium occidentale. The sequence continues at coordinate 95,379 of JAJEJH010000997.1, read as the reverse complement.
TGTCAGACAGAGACTCCAGATTCCTGTCAGCTTTTTGGAGATCATTGCAGAGAGCCTTGGGAACCAGATTGCAGTTCAGTTCAGCATATCACCCTCAGACAGATGGCTAGACAGAGAGGGTAAATAAGATTCTGGAGGATATGCTGAGAACCTGTTGTATGGACTTCCAGACCGATTGGGCAGAGTTGATTCCTCTTATAGAGTTTACGTATAATAACAGTTATCATGCGACTATCCAGATGACTCCATTTGAGGCTTTATATGGTAGGAAGTGCAGATCTCCTCTTCATTGGGATGAGATTGGCGAGAGAGATTCTCTAGAGACAGTTGTGGGTCCAAAGATAGTTCAGGGGATGTTGAGCAGATCAAGATCATCAGACAGAGAATGAAATAGGCCCAGGATCGACAGAAGAGTTATGCTGATTTGAGACGTAGAGAGATTGAGTTTTCAGTGGGCGACAAAGTGTTTCTGAGAGTTGCTCCGTACAGGCAAGTTCTCAGATTTGGCAAGAAGAGGAAATTGACCCCTAGATTCATTGGTCCCTACGAGATCCTTAAAAGAGTGGGGAAAGTTGCATACAAACTTGCATTGCCAGCTAGCATGGACAAAATCCATAATGTTCTCCATGCGTCTCAGTTGAGAAAATATGTAGGGGATCCTTCTCATGTGCTTCAGTTTTCAGATATGAATCTTACAGAAGATTTGAGTTACCAAGAGCTACCAGTTCAGATTCTCAACTACAAAGTCAAGGTTCTAAAAAACAAACAGATTCCTCTAATGAAGGTCTTATGGCGCAGTCAAAGAGTGGAGGAAGCCACTTGGGAGGTAGAGTCTGAGATTAGGGATAGATTCCCAGAGTTATTCAGGTAAATTTCGAGGTCAGAATTTTTATAAGGGGGAAGGAAATGTAGCATCTTAGATTTAGAAAAGTCCTTAGGGGAAGAGTTTTGGGGTTAGAAATGAAATCCAGAAATAGATTGGGAGTCTAGAAAAGTTCAAGGGTGAGTTAGTAAGTTTTCAGAGCCTGTGTGGCTTTCGTATGATTCCTTTCAGAAGGATTCGATCATGCGATTGAGCAGGAAATGAGTAATACTCATTTTCCCATGTGCACGCCCGTGCAAGTGCTTATATATAAGTGAGCCGAGAGAATTAAGTTTTATTCTCACCCAACTTTCTATTTTTAGCAAACTCTCATTCCTTATTTCAGCAGCTCCCAATCTTAGAGAAGAAGTGCCACTTCGAGTAGCTCCCAATCAAGCTAGAAAGCCAAGAGAATAGTTGAGAGAAAGCTTCCAGCGGCAATGGTGAAAGGTAAGTGTTTGCTTACTTTTCCTTGTGTTTTCCCAGCTTGCTTTGTGAATGTTGATGCTTGGATGAGTTCTTTGCATGTTGATGAACTTTGGGAATGATTATGTGTGGTTGCATGTTGAATTGGATGATGAATTTCCCCCTTTGGACCATGCATGTGCTTGTGTGTGTGTTTTAGTGAGAGAAAGAAGAAGCTTTCATGGTGGATTAAGCTATGGTTGATGCATGTGGAATTTGAGTTCATATATATGCTTATTGAAGTGTTAGGAACGTATGTTATAAGTTAATTTGAGATTGATTGAGAATTGGTTGTGAATGATGCATTTTCCAGACGGTGTTCTTGTTGAAGAACAAGACACACGACCGTGTGCTTACATGGCACGACCGTGTGTCCTTTGTAAATTAAGGAACACGTCCGTGTGCACGCTGTGTGCACTACCAGAATTGCAGACACACGCCCATGTGTCTTGAGGGACACGCCCGTGTGCATGCTTTTTCAGAGAAATTACCCAGAATTCCAGTAGCATGCATGGTCAACAGCACGACTAGCGCACGAACCTTTATGTCTGGGCATACGCTCGTGTGTCCATGACATGCACGCCCGTGTGTGAGCCATGCACGCCCGTGTGCCTTGCCCACACGCCCATCCAGCAGCTGAATTTTCCAGAAGAGCATGGGAAATCAGTTTAATGGCATAAATGCTTCAGATAAGCATTAGATAAGCAGAGATTCTGATAATAAAGCTACATATGCATACCATAGCATGACATTCAGCATGAGAGAGGATCAAGGGATCCGAATTTAATAGTATTCAGTATTCAGAACCTGATGTACGGGTAAGAGTATGGGTGAACTCGAGAGGGCATCTGTGGGATTTAGCTTTCTGACACCTGTCAGATTGTTCAGCATTCAGATTCAGTTTTCTGACACCAGTCAGATCGTTTAGCACAGTATATTTAGCTTTCTAGCCAGTAGCTAGACTGTTCAGCCCACATGGCCAAGATGCCGAATCCTTGTGTTCACTAGTTTGATCAGCACAGCAGGTACCTTCGGATACATACAGATATAGAGATTTTCAGATGCATACATCATCAAATATTTTTAGTTAGCATGACATGACATACACATCATGACATGATTAATTAATGAGATCAGATAAATTAATAATCAGTAAAACAGTTTTAGATTCTAGCAAGCGCATAGATGTATGAATAGGGCCAAGGCCAGGTATGTTTGTGATTGTATGTTGCTTGCTTGGATTTCGAGGGAAGTTGTATGTTGCTTGCTTGGATTTCGAAGGAAGTAAAGAATGCTTACTGGGTGATCTTTATCACTCATCCCCCTCTTTCTTCCTTCCTTTTTAGGTTTTGGTGCTGTTGGCGAGGAGCGGGTTAACCGAGGCTACCTGGAGAGGGCCCACACCACAGTTCCAGTATGTATATCTCAGTTTTGGACCTGATGGGTCATTTTGTAAATGTTTCAATATACTCAGATGTAAGAACAGTGTACAGAACAGTTTGTATATATATAAAGGCTGGTATGGGCTCATGATGTTTTTCAGATATATGTATTTTACGCTTCCGCATTTGTATTGCGAATGTATATCAGTTTCAGTTTTATTATTTTCGTAGGATTCCCATCGCAGGTACTCGTATTTTCAGATTATTAATAAAAAGCACCTCAGTATTTAGCAGCAGGGGTACTCGTAGCGGCGGGTCTTTCATTGTTGGTATCAGAGCAGTTTTCTGAACCATTACAGTAGAGATTTGAGTTGTAAGTGTGTGGTGCCTGTTTTCTCTCCTTCACAGTCATCGTCCAGACCGTCCTCACAGCACAAGTCAGGTAATATTTCCAGTTTGATTGTGTTATGTGTTTCTAACCCCCAGTTTGTTGTGATGTTATAGATAGAGAAGAGTATGTCCCTAGATGCATAGATGAGACAAATAGTAGTTCACCCGCCCGTCCTATGAGTGTTAGTGATAGGCGGCGATCTCGGAGTACCTCCTATGTGTCTATGAGGCCAGAGCAGTTGAAATAAATGATTGGGGATGCAGTTAGAGAAAGCCTCCAGCGAGCTGGAGTGGGAAATATTCTAGAGCCAGATAAAGTAACTCCTCCCCGGCATGAGAGTTATCAGATTCCGAGGAGAAGACATTCCCAGTCCTAGCCATGCTGTAGCATCATGCTGCAGAATTAAGATTCTGGATTGCATGCTGTTGAGCATGCTGCGGCATGAAGCTTCTGGAATTTTTATGCGCCTCCTACACTACCCTATGCTGCGACATAATGCCGTGGCATGTAGCTTCTAGAATCCAAAATTTTAGTCTTCAAAAAATTTGTAGCCTTGGATATCTAATTTCATTTAAATTTTGAATAACCTCATTTGGACTTCGGAATCTCAAGTTATGACCATTTTAGTACTCAGTGGTCATTTACAGAATTTCACCAAGAAGACCTAAATTTGCGGCAACGGTTGAGGGCTGAAACTAACTCGGATTTTTCCCCATAATAGCTTTTTGAAAAACTTGAGATGTCCACTAGAACTTTAGTGAAGACTATGTTTTCATTACATAACTAAAACATATTTAAAATTCTAGTTTTTCTTCTATATCGCACAATACTCTCCTTTCCTGTTTTTGCTCTAGTTGCTCATTCTTTTTTAGACTAAAGTCGAACCTCTGACTAGTCTTTCATAAGTGTCTTTTTGACTTGATTTCCCTTGAAATCATATCAAAATCAAAATTTCCTGTAAAAAGAAACATGAAAACCCGTGATCTCGAAATATGCACATAATAAGGGTAAAATAGTCAAATTACTTTTAAAACTCTATAAATTGACCACGAAATTATACATGCAATTGACACTTATCAAACCTAAAGGGGGGTGAATAGGTTATTTACAACTCTTTTGCAATTTTAAAACTTTTTCCTATTTTACCACCTCAAATATACATATAATTCCAATTAAACACAACTAAGCAAACAAACATTATTAACACAAATTAAAGAGTAAGGGAAAAGAAATGCTCAATCGATTTTTATAGCGGTTTGGAGCTTTGAACACAAGCCTCCTATGTCCACTCCTTCAAGCAAGTCCTCTTGAAGTTTCCACTAGTTGAATCAGGATTGCGCTCAACCGCTTACATTAGTTGATTCGGGATTGCGCCCACAATATAGTTTGGATTCAAGGGAATTTTGCCCTAAACACTAGTTATACGGGATTACGCCTAATGAGTTTGTAAGAAAGATACAAAAATGATATTGCCTCTTTAAGGTTGATTAACAATCTTACACAAATAAATTCTCTTAAGAATATGCAATGAGAGGAATGATAGATGAAGTGTGAGAATAAGAGAAAATTGAAGTTTTGTTGAGTTCACTTGTTCTCCAACCTTTCTCACTTCAAAGAACCTCCAATTTATAGCTCAAAACTTGCTGGAAATAGTAGAGATCCATTGGAGAAAAAATAGATCCGTTGCAATAGCTAAAGTTGAAATTTTACCCTTATGTACGGGCGTGAAGATATAGTCATGGGCGTGACATCGTTATTTAATGCCTCGAGCTGTTCTCCCAATGATCAAATTTTTCTTGGTGCCAACATGTGTAGGGCGTGACCACATCATTCATGGGCATGACTTCATGTCCCTTCATCTTCCATAATCAAGTACGAATTCATGCACGACATCTTGTACAAGAATATGTACACTCTATATTTTGCCTACGCATGGTCGTATATTACTGATACACGGGCGTACAGTATTTTGACTTTGGAACCTTAACCTTATACGGGTGAAACTGATCGTGACTTGGAGGCATGACTCTTTTTACACCGTCATGAGTGTGACTTTCCTTGTCACGGGCATACATAAAAGTTGACTACTTTTGACTCATATACGACACACTTACGAGACTTTCATACTCGTGACTGACAAAAAGTTGGTATTACAGGGCGTACATATACACTGTATGGGAGTGAATGACCAATCACTTTTATACAGACTCGAGCACGGGTAATGTCACGGTGTCATGAGAATGCATGTACGAGACAAAAGTGACCTACATACGGGCGTACATATTAGTGTCACGGTCGTACATTTTGCCTGCAAAACATAAACAAAGCTTTGTCCTATTTTGGTCATGATTTCAAACATGCCAAGACATATTAGTTATTTTAATATCATTTTTTGTTATCATCAAAACACCTAGGGATTCAACAATCTCCCCCTTTTTGATTGATGACAAAAAATATGTTAAAATGTGTTACCATTCAAATTGAGTCATAATTTAAATTAATTTGCACTCTTCCTCCCCCTTTTACATTTGCTTAAACTCCCCATCTCTTTTGCACATTTACTCCCCATTTTCTTGTTCAATTGCAAAGATGAAAAACACATTTTATTGTTTTACCCTTTCTCCCCTTTTTCTTTGTCATAAATCAAAAAGCATTTTGGCATAATTATGTTTGTTTTTCAAATATTACCCAGTTACAATAAAGAGCCATAAACACTCTATATATTTATCAAAACACGATCATTCAAAAGTAAATGCAAAGATTAATTATAATCATTTATAAATATATTCAAAGATTAGTCAACCTAAATGTTAAAATGAGAAATGCGACTGTGCCTCAAATGTAAAGAAAATGAGAGACTTCAGGTTACTAAAAATTTTTGACATAATGCATGAGAAAAAAAATGTTTATAAAAACCATGCTATTGACCATCCGGGGGGGCATCACTTGGTGCATTTTCTCCCATACTCATGGCAAGAAATCTTGAAGCCAATTCATCCACCCAAGACTCCAACCTATCCATGCAGCTGTTCATATAACTTTGCAAGTTTTGAATTTTTCCTTGAATAGATTAAAGATACGCCAAAACTTGCTGCATTTCAGAGGCTGGCTGCTTCTCATGCCTTGCTTCAACTCTTCCTCTCTTACTTCTCCTGATGCTTAATTCGGGCTTATGAGAGGGTCCTTTTGATGGGTTATTTTCAACCACAGTATTAGCCAACCGCCGCCCCGACCTTCCATCTTTTTGAATCACACCCATTCTGAAAAGTGCTTCAACATTTAACCAATAGTTTTCTATAAATTTATACTTATACTTGGGCTCATAGGCTTCAGGCTCTAATCCTAGCTTGATGGCTATAAAAGTGATTAAATGGAAAAAGTCTATTTTGCCCTTACCATCCAGAATTTCACTTATTTTCCTAGCTAGCCATATTGCAGTGTCTATTTTGTATCTGTTCTCAATAGCCTTAAGCAACAGTATATTCTTTACACTTACATGCTCGTTTATATGTTGTCACGCATTCAACGTATATGTAATCATCCTATGTACTACTCGTAAAGCTGGACTCTCGAATAACCTGCTTTTCGAAGTGTGCGTATTAAAGGTTCCTACTCCTTCTAAGTTATGCCATGCCTCATTTTAATTATATCCTATAGGTATATCTAATATTCCTTCACAATCATATTCCAACCATTATGCAAGGGTTTTAGGAGTAACAACAAATTCATTTCCTTGCAATCTAAATCGCATTACATAATCCTTTATATTTCCCCTAGCATTTTTTTCAATTTTCAATGAACTATAAAACTCCTTTACTAAATTCTCATACGCTTCCTATTGTAATGTAAACAATTTCAACCATCTAGCATTACCAACCAATCTTCTTATTTCTTCATCTAAGCCAACATCAACTAGTATTCATAAATGTAATGAGCGGCCAATGTAAATACCTCTACTGATAATAGCATCAAGAGCCTTTTTTTGTTGATTATCACGTATAACTATTCCATAAGCTTGAGCCTTCATCCTTGTCATAGTCATGTTGATTCTTGGCATGATTTCTTCCCACGGATTTGATTAAATGATGATAAAATGGGTGTGCCTTTAAAAGCTAGGGTTTAAAGATTGCTTTGTAGGAAGAATATAAGTGATTTTGAGAAAAATTTAATGATTTGATGGGGTTTTGGCTGAAAATCGATCACAAGGGTGAGAGAATTTGAAAAAAGGAGTTAGAGTTTATGTTTGAAATGAAAAAAATCTGGGTTTTTAATATATAGGTTTACGTGCACGGGTGTGTATTTTGTGTGTACGACGGTTACTTTCAAAATTACGTGCTATAAGTCACTGACGTGAAACAAATTTGCACGGTCGTAGAATCCCAATTTGAAAATAGCATAAAAACATGTATGATCATGCATTTATACTATATGGTTATGACTGTGATAGCTTGCGAAGAATACAGACAGACACGTGGCTTCACATATGAATTAAAAGCAATGTACACCTGTGACAATATTATGAACAGGCGTACATATGACAAAAACTTTAATCCATATGCAAAAACTCATAAAACTTATTTAAAACTCAAATCACAACACTCTAAGATACAAATCTTGAATATTTTGATTTTTGAGGCAAAACAATGTTCTAAATCATATGTCGATCAATTTCAAAAAAAACTTTAAATTGATTCGACTTGAAATTTTACAATATTCATCAAGCAAACATCAATCAACCATACAACATATGCAAATTTTCATCCAATCTGATACATACTCATATCAATTCAAACACAACTATCATTCATATAATTTAATTTAAATATAAGAAAAGCTTACTTGGATTTACCATGCATCACACTTTTGTCCCAAGCCTTGCAAAGTCAATTTATATTTTCATTTCCTTCTCTTGACTTCAAGGCATTCCTGCAAAAATAACTTAACCTTTCTTTGGTACCCAAGTTGTTTTAGGTCCATCTTGGTTATCTTGATATGTCTCTTTAGGAATCCAAACCTTCGTAATCCTAAAAGGTTTACCATTCCTAATTGGATACTTCTTAGACACATGTCTAACAAATTTACAATATTTGCATTTCAATTGTGATGCATTTGGATCTTTTAATGACTTATAATTACTTGAAGATTGATTGCATGTATTGTAACCGAGGCCTTGTTTGTTTAAGGTGTTTCTTTGACAGGCAATCAATTCATCAAGCCTTTTAGTACCTATTTTATACCTCTCAAGTATTTCATTTGAGCTAGACACCTTACACATCAAATTTTCATTCTCTTTTCTTAGAGATTCTAATTCTTTATTTAAGAAATCATTTTGATGAAGAATTAATTCTAGCTCTCTTTTTGATTCTTCATACTTATTTATCATTGTATCTAGTTCTAGTTTTATGCAAGAGTTATTTTTCTTTTGAATTTGGTTTCTAGGAACTAAGATTTTTAAATTCAATTACTAATTCATCAAAGGCGTGTTGCAAT
>JAJEJH010000997.1:30199-86250 GCA_026122585.1 Anacardium occidentale | reverse complement strand
CAATTGCCGTGACTTTCATACTCCATGACTCCGACAATAATCGAAGAATCTTCTTCACAAGCTCTATTGTTTCAAATTTCTTTCCATGACCACTTAGCTCGTTTACAAGGTTTGAAAATCTCTTATACATCTTCATGATATTTTCATCTTTCTTCATCTCAAAGAGTTCATATTCATGGAAGCTCAATTCGATCTTGGACTTGATTAGTTCCTTCATGAGTGGTTTGAAGGATTGTCCAAGTTTCGTGTGTTGTTTCACAAGAAGAAACACAGTTAAATTCCATGGCATCCAAGGCATAAAATAACATGTTTAAAACCCTAGAGTTTAAACATATCATCTTTTCATCATTTTCATCAAAATCATTTTCGTTTTAAATTTGTTCTAGGGTCAGTGGGTACAAGTTCTCAAATTCAATAATTTTCCAAAGTTTATAATCAATGGATTAAACAAAAAATTTCATACGAACTTTCCATGGACCATAATTTATACCACAAAACAAAGGTGGCTTATTTGAGCTACCCTCTTCTTCAAAGGATGATTTTTGAAAAATGTTTGCCATATAAGTTTTGAAAACGGATCTTAAACTCTAAAAATCATTAGATTTTTGAAAACAAGAGCCCAAACTCTGATACCAATTGTTAAACCCTAAATACTAAATGACAAATAACCTAGAGGGGGGTGAATAGGTTATTTACAACTCTTTTGCAATTTTAAAACTTTTTCCTATTCTACCAACTCAAATATACATATAATTCCAATCAAACACAACTAAGCAAATAAACAATATTAACACAAATTAAAGAGAGTAAGGGAAAAGAAATGCTCACCTAATTTTTACAGTGGTTCGGAGCTTTGCCCACAAGCCTCCTATATCTACTCCTTCAAGCAAGTCCTCTTGAAGTTTCCACTAGTTGAATCGGGATTGTGCCCAACCGCTTACACTAGTTGATTTGGGATTGCGCCCACAATATAGTTTTGATTCAAGGGAATTTTTCCCTTAACACTAGTTATATGAGATTCTGCCCAATGAGTTTGTAAGTAAGATACAGAAATGATATTGCCTCTTTAAGGCTGATTAACAATCTTACACAAATAAATTTTCCTCAAGAATATGCAATGAGAGGAATGATAAATGAAATGTGAGAATGAGAGAAAATTGAAGTTTTTGTTGAGTGCACTAGTTCTCTAACCTTTCTCACTTCAAAGAACCTCAAATTTATAGCTTAAAACTTACTGGAAATAGTAGGGATCTGTTGGAGAAGATTTAGATCCATTACAATAGCTAAAGTTGAAATTTTACTCTTATGTACAGGCGTGAAGATATAGTCATGGGCGTGACCTCGTCATTTAATGCCTCGAGCTGTTCTCCCAACGGTCAAATTTTTCTTGATCCCAGCATGTGTACGGGCGTGACCACATCATTCACGGGCATGACTTCGTGTCTCTTCATCGTCTAGAATCAAGTACAGAGTCATGCACGACATCTTGTATGAGAATATGTACGCTTTGTATTTTGCCTATGTACGGTCGTACATTACTGATACACGGACGTACAATATTTTGACTTTGGAACCTTGACCTTGTACGGGCGGAATTGATTGTGACTTGGAGGCGTGACTCTTTTTACACCTTCACGGGCGTGACTTTCCCTGTCACGGGCATACATAAGAGTTGAATACTTTTGACTCATGTACGATGCATTCACGGGACTTTTATGCTCGTGACTGACAAAGAGTTGGTATTGCACGGGCGTACATATACACTGTACGGGCATGAATGACCAATCACTTTTATACAGACTCGAGCATGGGCAATATCACAGTGTCATGAGAATGCATGTACAAGACAAAAGTTATTTATGTACGGGCATACATATTAGTGTCACGATTGTACATTTTGCCTACAAAACATAAACAAAGCTTTGTTATATTTTGGTCATGATTTCAAACATGCCAAGATATATTAGTCATTTTAACATCATTTTTTGTTATCATCAAAATACCCGGGGGTTCAACAATCTCCCCCTTTTTAATTGATGAAAAAAAATATGTTAAAATGTGTCACCATTTAAATTGAGTCATAATTTAAATTAATTTGTACTCTTCCTCTTTCTTTCAAATTTTCTTAAACTCCCTCTCTCTTGTGCACTTTTACTCCCTTTTTTCTTGTTCAATTGCAAAGTTGAAAAACACATTTTATTGTTTAACCCTTTCTCCACATTTTATTGTCATAAATCAAAAAGAATTTTGGCATAAGTTTGTTTGTTTTTCAAATCTTGCCCAATTACAATAAAGAGCCATAAACACTCCATATATATTTATCAAAACATAATCATTCAAAAGTAAACACAAAGATTAATTATAATCATTTATAAATATATTCACAGCCTCGTAAATGACTATCTTACCTTTAAACCCTCTCAATTCTGTTTCTTATTATATATTCTCTATTTTAACCCCAAATCTTTAGCTTAAAAGTCATTCTAACATTAGAATATTACACAAGCTTTAACATAAGACCTAAGGGCAATGATAAATGATAAGAACCTATGACTAGAGCAGTAATCCTAGCTCTATTCTTGACTCGTACTACACCTTCTTCTTTGATGAGCAATTCACTTTAGCTAAGACCATGCATATCAAAACAAATATGAGCACTGTATTTTGTGTCAATAAACTAAGTTGAACTAAGAAAATAATTCCAATGGTAGATTTTGCTACAAAAGAAAAAAAAAAAAACCTTCCCTTTACAATCCCATTAGTTAATCGTTGACCACAAGAAGTTGGTGTCCATGCAAAAGCCTTAGGCTTAGCCTTACCCTTACCCTTGGCCTTAGAGCTCTTGACATCAACCAAAAGTACACCGAAACCCTTTCTCATATCCTACTTAGTAGTTTTCAACAAGTTGAACAACTCAACCAAGGTTGTCTTTTTCTCGATCATATTAAAGTTCATAATAAAATTAACCTATGAAAAAGAAAGAGAATTCAACACCAAGTCCATAGAAAGCTCATTTTCTATAATGAAACCTAAGCCAAGTTTGTGACTGAATAGTGCACTAGACACTTGATAACGTTTATACCTTTTTCAAGTCTTAATCATCTCATATAAGTGTAAGGAGCTGAGCATCCATCTCTTTATGCTATATTTGCAGCTTAGGTGTCTTAGGGGCAAGCAAGTATTAGGCACCATTACACCTTAAAGGAGTCATCAAGTTACTTCTCAAAAGCATCATGGTCTTCTTTGGTGGAATTAGGTCCACATTTCAGAGATGAAACCCTTTCAAGGATGTACAACTCTTTTGCCTAATAAAGTACAATCATAAGATTTTGCTATCAATAGGAAAAATTGGCTCTATCTAGCTTTTTCTCCTTTTCAAGGATAGATCGCAAGTTGATGGTCAATGTCATGATGGGTGATTATTTCTACAAATGCAAATAAACAAAGTTAGTAATTATCAATTTATATTTAGTTAATATATTTAAATTAAATGATCTTACTATTTTTATTCAAGTTAATAACATTTTTTTGCTAAACTTAAGAAGTTCCAGTGGACATTTATAGTGGACTAAGATCCAAAATCAACTCAAATCTTCAAGGAGGTGAACAATTCTAAGCCGACCTAATTACATAGGACTACAATCCAATCAATAAAAACCCATGGTCTCAAGATAGTCATTAGCCTACAAATATTTATGACCTTAATTATGTTTTTTGGTATTACTAAGGCGGATACAACATATCCTTAATATCAAAAAATGCAAACCCCACTCAACCTCAAACATACTTCACCTTTAAGAAGATGAACAAGTGAAACATGTTATCTATGTCAAACACAACATAAGTAACACTTAGTTTTTCATTTGGTAAAGGTATACTGTTTATTGAGGTGAAAAAAGTTTTGATGAATAGGGGCTTAATTGAGTTGTTATGTTAGAAAATGATTAGGACCTTTTATTAAATAATGAGGGATTTGATTTTGGTCTTTTCATTTTTGAATTAACATGTGAGGTGAGAAAGAATCAACCTTAAACATGTTTCCACTACGTAAAATATGTGTCGGCATTCCACTTTAACTGATAAATAATCCCTGACTAATGAGGGATTAATTAATCAACCTAGGTTTTTGATTCTTCAAGTATGTTACCTCTTATCCTTTCTTTGGTCTTCAAATAATGTTATGTTTATTCTACAAAATGAAAAATAACACTTATTCTAGATTTACAACAATAAATATAAAAACGTCAAGTTATATTTGAACGAAGGGAGAGTAGAGGAGAAATTACATCCAGAATTAAGAGAAAAGACAAGACATGCAGATCTTATTTAAATTACAATACATATACCCAAACATAATCCAAAATATACATAAGCAAGTTGAATGCAAATATCAAGCACCATGAGTAGATACATCAATACATAAATAGTAATCAAATTAATAAATTAATTTTAATTAGGTTTTGATGCTAAATTATATTTTCCCCTTTGATGCTTTGTAAAGTTGTATCTTAACCTAAAACTCAAGTGAAAAGTCATTACACATAAGTATGTAGGAGGTGCACATGACCGTGAGCCATGTAATGCGTGAATTTCAATAAAAATCTATATAGTCACATAGGTAAGGAACAATCACACATACAAACATATGAAACGAAAACCATAAGACTGTGTGCCATACATGGGAGATATGACCATACATTTAATGCTTATATGGTCATGTGTGATAAAGACATACACCCATGCATGGTTTGGATCTTAGACATTTTCTATAAAGGAAAGACCTAAAACTAGGTAAATTGATGTCAAAATGACATACAATGACATAAATATCATACTATCCAAACTCATAGCCTTCGTTACACATGATAACATGCAATAGAGTGGCCATCAATCAGATTATCTACAGAAACAACTCACCAAACAAAGCATCTAAAGGCAAGTATCAATTACTTAATATCTACTTCATGTTGTCATGGTCATAAACCATACATGTGACAACATGCATGATCAACTTTATTTACATTTTCAAGAATGATAGTATCAAATTACATACATCTATATACAATTAATCATGTATTTAACAAGGCATGCATGTATATTTCTAAAATGATGGTTTTGATATCACTTGTTAGGGTGAAAGAAGTCACCAAAAGAGTTACCATACAACAAAATATACATTTCAAAATAAACAATCTTAAATCACTTCATATAGAATATTTTTCTAGGAATATATACAAAACATGATATAATACTTACAAAGTCAATCTTGTAAATATTTAAGTGGCAATGAGAAGACGAAAATAAGCTGACTATTTAACCCTCTTGACACGACACTTGTCAATCTACATGGAATACAAAGTATTATATGAACAACCACATGTCCTCGGCGTTGGCACGATGTGTAAGAAGATGGAAAATGTAGTAAAGAAGTTAAAGGAAAATAAAAAAAAAAAAAGAGAGAAAACTTCATCAAATTCTCAAATCATTACCAGTGAATGTGAAAGTGTCCTTTTTATACTAGGGCAACATTATAACATTACAACAAACTTGATAAATTGTGACATCATATTTGTCATGTAAACTATCATTCACTAAATTTCTTTAGTGATGAACTTTTGCTGTCACAAGGACTATCACTGTAGCCCTATCTCAAAAGGTATACATGACATAATTGGTGTTAATTATCAAATAGTTAAGTTTTGTCATTTTTTTGTGACGTTAATAGTATCACTGTTAAAGCTAAGAATTTGTTACCAATATCACATTTCATCACAAAATCATCACACTTTAAACGACAAAATTATATCTCATCATTAGATAATATAGTTATAGTGGCGAAAATCACTATAGATATAAAATAACGAAATTGCAATTGTCACTAATACTATATTTTTTTATGACGAAACTAGAGATGTCATTGAACTAATAAATTTTAGTAATGTAACAATTGTCAAGATTAAGAGACAATTTTTTTTTAACAAAGTGTCATTTTTCTTGAAAAAATTGATATTATTATTAAATTATTATGTTTGAGAACAACATAATTTGTCACAATAAGATATGAAATTTTGTCATTTAAAACCAAATATTTGAAAATTGTTATAAATAAAATTTATCTTAAATTATTGATAAATATACCTCATGTAAATATATGAAAAAAAGTCATAACATTCTCAAAGTAAAATATTAATGAACACAAATTTAATAATATTAAACTATTATATAAGTAATTAAATCAAAATAATAAGTCTTAAAACACAACGAAAACTCATAAAATAAAAAACATGATGACCTATTTAGCATTTTCCTCTTTCAAGCTTTACTTCTTAGATGAGTTGGGTACCTTTTTTTCCAAAACTAACAACTGCAAAATTAATATACAATAATCATTAGAAAATGTAAACAACTTCTAGTTAGTTATTAACTGTAGCATCCAAGCATGCATTTCTTATTTAGGATCCATGTGAATAATCGTAACAAGTTAGGTTCCCTTAGTAAATCAAACTTATTCACTAAAATATTAACAAAACTATACAACATTGTGAAATGAAGGCAAAAATTACGTAAAAAACATATTGAACATGAAATAAAAAGAAAAAAAAATGACAGAATAGCATACATAATTATGAAAACTATTTTTTTAAAAATTTTTCTAACGATAAAGGTACTTAAACACATTTATTACTTATAGAAAATTGTTCACGATATGTTCATCCCATTGGCTGCTATAATTTCCATTAACTTATTGATAGTTGCACCTTACTAAGATAACTGATCACTTTACTTGGATACATGATCCTTCAAAGTTGTCACTTTGTATCAAATTCATTCACTTAAACAATAAGCTCCTTTGCCTGAGACATAGATATCTCTAGGTTTTGTTGTGTTTGCAAAAGGTCTTTTCGGAGTTGTTGGGTAGCCTAATTAGTTGATGATAATATGTAAGGTAAACCCCTCCCCAATTGGTAATTCTCTAGATATCTCTTAGCCATTGAGGACCTAAAGCATTGACATTGAGTTTGTTTTAATCTTACTCATAGCATACTTAAAACACCAATCATATAAATTGTGTACAAAATAAAAACCTGCTTTACATGTATTAAAACATGTCAATAATCACTATAATTCTATAACTTCATAATTTCAATTTTCATATACCTATCATATACATAACTCCAAGTAAAACAAGTTTCATTCAAATTATATTCTCTACTTGTCATGTAAAAGAGGAATTGACAATAAAATATTTTACTTTGTTTATAAATTCCAAAACCATATACTTATATACATGCAAAAAGGCATTACACAAAAATATGAACATTTCATCCTATTAACTAACAATGCCACACATAGATATCATACTTTATCATAACATTCATATGACATTTAATAAAAATATGCATTCATGCAATGCAAGTACTCATACTTCATAAAAACTATACAATTTGAGAACGTTTCCTTTTCTAAAAACCATTTTTAGTTTGTTGATCAAACTTGCTAAATACATGAGATAATAACTTGACTTATTGAGCTAAACATTCTTTCATTCATTTCTATAACATTTCCATTTAAAGTACAATATGAACAACATTTATAACATTTGCAGAAAGCTCATAGGTTCCCTTAACATTAGCCATTTATAAAAATTTAACATTTCCTTTGCATAAAATTATGTCATGTATGCATGTCACAATAAATATTTGTTTGTCTCTTTAACATTTGGGGTCATAATCCTTACCATTATAAAATAATGCATTATTTTTAGAGAGACATGAATTTATTTGACATGCATGGATATGCCTTGAACTTTCCCCAACATGAATCATATGCTGTGCCAACATAACAATTCATTATTATTTCATAACATATCTTAGACATAATACATAAGCATAAACATTTACACATATGTTCATACAATGTATCATATATAATTACACCCTATCATAGTCATAAGACATTTTAAGCATATGCATAAACATATTACATTCATAATTCTTAAATGACCTATGAAACCAATAGAAAACACAATGTACACATGTCATGATCTTCATTCTTATCCTTTAGTCTTAATTATCTGATCATATTTGTTTAAGCTACTACTTTGTCTTGGTTGTCACATTAAAAGACTCATGGAATGTTTTTAATCTTTCATAAATCGTTAATATATATGTGTATTAAACATGTCTTATGCATTTAAATTATTAATGCAAACATAAGAAATAAAATTCCATTACATAACTATTTATTTACTCATAGCATATACATGAACATGTTTGTGACATTTATTTTTCATGCTAATCGTTTTCATAACATGTTTCCATGTCCAAAATCATAATCCACAAGTCAAATTCCATCCTTCACCTATTTACATATGGTCGTAAAACCTCCCTATAAATGTATTACATCATATATGTGGATTCCATAAAACTACAAGTTTTTTTATTGTCATATTGGACTGATATAGATATAACTTTTTCCCTAGACATTGGATTGAGGTTATTGTTGTGGCTATGGAAACCAAAGATAGAGGACTACATTTCATGTGCTGAGAGCTCATTATGGTTTAGTCATTTGACATGTCTAATTTCATCCAAGATTCACCAATTTGGAAATAGAGTAAATATACTATGTATAGTTTTCACTAAATCCATCGTAACTTTGGTTACATAACTCATATGTACTTGATTCATGAGGCATTGGAAAAAATAAGATATTAGGCTATAACTTTTATGTTTTTGGTCTTAAGTTAGTTCAGCCTAGATTGTAACAAAGTGAAATCCTATTGCGAGTACATAAAAGACAAAGTTATATAACAATAAATCATCACTTCATCCATTCCATAACCAAGACATGTCCAACACATAAGATAAGCTTCACATCTATAAATTCATTGAGGGGTTTATATAGCAAATAATATAAAACCTAGATGGGAGAGAGGTTTTCACCTTACCTTGAAGTCGAAGTGTGTTAACTATTTCACTTTACCTTGATTATCGCCCTTATACCTATATTAACACATATGGCATGAGAATCAATCTTTTCCATCAATTCAACATAAACTTAGGGTTTTAAAACTTACCTTAAGCCTTTAGATTGAAGCTCAAATGATGAAAACTTTGTTCTCCTTCAAAGATATGCTTGATTCTCTATGAAAAGTTAAGATAGAAAGCTTGATTTTTGAACTCTAATGGAGGAAAAGTGAATTGAAAAAGAAAGTGAGATGTAATCCTTAGGTTGGATGAATTTTTCATTATATAACACATAATTGTGTTATTTTTATTAAATAAAAATTGATTGGTCCATAAAATTAAAGAAAAAGGGTTATAAGGCATATATATATATATATATATATCATATATCATATATGGGTATTTTAGTCCTTTTCTATGAAATATCCTAATTAACTCATTTATTAACATTAATTAGGCTATAACTCACCTATTTCATTTTATTAACCAAGCTTATCCACTAGGAAAATGACTAATGTGCTATTAGTACATAAACATGGATAACTTGATTTATGCAAATTCTTATGAAATAACAAGTTACCCTTGGTTATCTTTCATGCCTTTAAATACTATTCACCTTATTTGTGACTATTTTTACCCTATTTTCTCATAAATAAATTGCCCTTGCTTACTTCCTTTCATGGTTCATATTTTACCATTTATATAAAACGACCATTTTACCCTTTTCTAGAAAAAGTCCATATAAAGGTAGAATTTTGTACTTGATGTCATTGGAATTACTAAGTGGGTGTTTACATATAATGAATGAGATCAATATGTAAATAAAGGCCATTTCTTTTATTAGGAAAATTTAAATGATAAAAGGAAACATATAGTTGCTATTTGCTTGACTTCTGAAGCCTTGTTTTCAACATTTCCAAAGCTTAAAAAAGTACCATATGATTTAACAGTACCAAAGCAATTTATAAGCTCTGTCTTCAAAGTATTCAATCTTTAGTATCGATACCTGAAGCATAAGAATAATAGGCAATATAATTCTTTGTCAGAGACCATAATGGAGACATGTCACTTCAGTTTTATAACATATAACAACAAAGTTACATAATTCAATTACTACATTCACATTCAGATACGTATGTCTTACATTATTCTAAGTAATAACAATGCAGGTCTCTAAAACAAAATCCTAGCATCTTTAACTAAAGCTTTTTCAGGTAAAAATATTAAAATGCTATTCACTTAAGAAGGTAGTGCAACAATTTGCTCAAGTATGAACATAGTTAATAGCCATCATTAGCCCTAGAGTTAATTCAGGCTCAATGTGAAAATCAGTCTCCTTACCCTTGACCATAGAGCAATATTCCATGTTAACAGTACCGTGTGAAGAACAAAACATAAAGATTGGGGTTTCCAATCTTTGGTTAGCTCTAAAATGAAATTAATGCTAGTGAAAGACAAAGAAGGAAAAAGATGTATATTCATTTGCTTTAAAATTGACATAGATATGATCAATAGCTTGTATTTGTCTTAAAAAATATGTAACATGAGCTCAAAAATGATAACTTATTACAATTGTAATAGGTATTGTATTCCTTAGTGGATTGATACAATATATATAGTAAAACTAGAGAAAGAAATAATAACATATTCAATTTCGTAATCTATCTATACAATCCTAATTTTCCTAATCTAACATAATCCTAACTTTCAACTTGATTCTTAACACCCCCCCTCAAGTTGGAGCATACAAATCATATACACCAAGCATGTCACAAATGAATTCAATGCGTGGACCTCTAAGAGACTTGGCCAAAATATTTGTAAGCTAATCATTGGAGCTAATATGACGAGTAGTTATAAACTTGGATAAGATCTTTTCTCGAATAAAGTGACAATCAACCTCGGTAAGTTTAGTCATTTCATGAAATACTAGATTAAAAGCAATATGAAACGCTGCCTGATTGTCACAAAAGAGCTTTATCTATGATATCTTTGTAAACTTTAACTTATGAATCAATTGTTTTAACCAAACAAGCTCCCATGTAGCCAATGTCATAGCATGATATTTTGCTTCCACACTTGACCTAGAAACCATATCTTACTTTTTGCTTTTTCATGAAATCATATCATCACTAACAAGAATGCAATATCTTTAAGTTGAATGTCTATTTGATGGGGATTCAACCCAAATTGCGTTAGAGTATCCAACCGTTTAAGTATGACCCTTGTTTTCATAAAATAATCCTTTGCCTAGTACTTGCTTGATATACCTCAAGATTTGAACAACTGAATGAAATGTGAATCACACGAAGATTGGAGGAATTGACTAACTACACTAATATAAAAAGAGATATCTAGTAGAGTGATAGTAGGGTAGTTAAGTTTGCCTAATAACCTCCTATATTGATCAAGATTTATAAGTGGCTCCCCCAACCCTGGTACAAGTCTAGAATTAGGATCCATAGGTGTAGTGACCTTTGCCACAAGCCTCATGTAGACTACTATTTATAATATTTATTATATTACTAATATGTCTGTAACGGGAATCCCTACAGTAAAGTATGCTGTTGAAACTTAAGTTTTCAATACGGAAGCTGAAATGGAAATACTATAAATAAAATGAGAAAATAATAATTTTCTTTCTTGAAAATCCCAGGCTATGCAATTCTAAACATGCTGTTCATACAACATTTTCGTATTAGTATCATACATACAAATATTCATTAAGCCAAAATAATGTATAAAAAGCATGTGTGCCAAAACATGTTATCTACTGCCAAGCCATGTCCCTAAAATCTTATAGCTATATCGCTCCTACTCAGTCTAAGGATCACTAACCTACAAAAGAGAAAGGAAGGGAAATGGGGGTGAGTGACAAAATCACTCAGCAAGCATTTCCTATCTCTAACACTAGCAGGTTTCAACTCAAACTGGTCTTGTTTCTTATCGCATTAATTTCTACTTTACAGTTAACTTATCTCTTCCTTTTTGATATTTCGTCTGTATTTTATAGCATTATTTACTTTTGTTTTCTTATGGATGTTGTACATGACATGATATGCATAATCTAATGTCATGTAAATAATTTATCAATTATAAAACTTACCTTTAGGCCAAATTTCTGAAAACTCTTTCTGATATAAAATCTCTTATGCAAAGATCTTGTATATATATATATAAAATACTCTGAGAAACTAAATCAAAAAGATACTGTGTTTGAAAATATCTACTATATTAGCCAGACTAATGAATACATGGATTCAACATCCTAGTCGTGTGAGCTCAAACCTATAATAAAATTACTCGTGCATGAGCAACACTCTCTCTACTGAGCTTGATTAAAGACCATGTGCTCTTTAGTGGACGCTGGTTTCCCTTTCTAGTAGGAGTGTGAACTCATAGGTGCCCCCTTGTATCCACCCCTAACTGATGTTTGGAACATCGTATATCTATACTTTAAAATCATGCTTTCAGATCATTGGATCTATTTTTAAAAATATCTGATGTGGCATGCCGTGCTTTATGCTAATAATCATGCATGAAATACTATTATCTGTTGTTGTTTGTCGGTTTTTTGTACTTAGAAATGGTTCGGAATGGCTTAACTTTGCTTTAAAATTCTTTTTCTACCTTTCTTAAGGTGCATAGCATATATGGAGGCACACGGGATCGTGTGCTAGTTGTGTTCTCAATTATACTAGCTTCTGGAATCAATTTGTAAAACTTTGGTTGACTGCACGAGCATGTGGTGTGAACACACGGGCGTACAACTAAGGCATAAGGTTGTGTCCCATACTATACGGGTATGTAGCTGCCTTTTGACACTCCCGTGTCTGTCTTACACAGGTATATGAATTTAGGATAACACACATGGGCATATGCATCAGCTACACGGGTATGTGTATGGATTTTCATACCCACACAGGTGTCATGCAAGATCATGCTTGTAAAGGAAAGAGGTCGTACAAGTATGTATCCTCAGGTATACGGTCGTATGGTCAACTCTTTTCCAATAAATGGTATCTGAAAACCCATAAAATCCCAACAAAACTTATTCAAATGACAACCACAACTTAATCAACCATTCTTGTATAAAACATATCAGCCAATAAGCATACTCATTCTATTTATTCATCATAAAACATGCCAAAAATCTCACATTTCTCACAAATACGTACCCAAGCACATAAATATCAAAACATCTCATAACAGCTCATAAATCATCATCCAAGGTCTCATTTCATTGTCAATACATGCTATAATAGATTTTAACATGCAGCAACAGATGAGAGAAACTCAAACCAGAAAATCATATTATAAATCCAAATGAAATAGGTAAGGAAATACTTACCTCTTTTTATTGCTTTCAGATCTCTCTCTCTAACCATTTTTAGATCTCTAGCTTGGATTATGGTTGCTGGTTAAGTGCTTTCTAGTCTAGGATTTGCTGAAAATGGAAAGGGAAAGAAGAAGATGAAAATTGGATCTACGTACGATTAAAAAATAAAACGAATATATGCTTAAATGATACGACACACGGTCATGTGTCTAAGACACATAGTCGTTTATGCAATAAAAATCTAAATTTCTCTCTCTCCACGCCATACATGAAATATTCTCCCAAGAATACCCATGTATAAGCCACAAAAGCCTTCTAAATGACTCTTCTACCCTTGAATCCTCTTTAATCTATTTTCTATCCGAAAATTTCACTTCAACCATTGGTCTTAAGCCTAAAAGGACAATTCTACCCTTAAACTATTATAATAAGAGACTCAATAGGTTTACAATCTAACATCCCTATCTCTTCTAAGATATTCAAAGTATACTTTTTTTGTGAGATAATTATACTAAACTTAGACCTAGCAGCTTCTATCCTAAGAAAGTATCTGAGTGGTCTTAAGTCTTTGGCTTAAAAGTGATCAAGCAAATTCTTCTTTAACTAATTGATGCCCTTTTAATCATCACCTGTGATAACAATGTCATTAATATAGACAACTAGGTATATACACTGTTGTCCTGACTTATAGCTATAAAATACATAATGATTTGACTTATTTCGAATCATACCAAATTGTTAAATAACCTTGCACTTACCATTTTATGAATGACAATAGAAAATAGATCAGTAGGAGATATGACTATAACCAGTAAAGACTCAAGAGTAAGGAGTGAGTTAAAAGGATCCATCGAATTAAGAGGAGCAATATTAGTATAGCCAAAGACACAAGAACGAAGAGAATACAAAGGATAAGTGGGGAGCAAAATGGAATGAGGGATCCCATTTTGTAATACTGATAAAGACATCCAACTAATTAGATAACATTCAGTAAGAACTATATCAATCTAAACATTGTGTACGACCAATTTCAATAAGATGCCTGTTTTTGTGCTAAGCAACCCTATTTTGTTGTAAGGTGTAAACACAAGAAGATTGATGGAGAATGCCTTGAAAAGACATAAAGGTTAATGAAAGGAGCTGAAAAATATTCATAAGCATTATCACTACGTAATATACGAATAAAGGTATTAAATTAAGTTATGATTTTGACACAAAATGATTTAAAGATAGAAAATAATTCAGAATAATATTTTATTAAAAATATCCTTATGCATCATGAATAATCAAAATGTATTACCTCAAATGAAGAGGAGGCTCGATTATTGACACACCTTGGGAAATAACAATGAGATTATTTATAAGTTGACGCAACTCACACTTAAGATAAGACTAAATGGATAAACTAAGGACCATCTTCTGAAGCTTAGACAAACTAGGTTGCCCTAAATGATTATGGAAAAGATTTGGAGATTTAAATGATTGTGTAGGAAACAAAAGATGAAGACCAATAGATTTTGTAGAGTCCTTATGACTCACGTCCTGTGCCAATTGTCTGTCTTAAACTACGGTCCTATAGAAAAGAAAAATCATTAGTAAATGTGAAAAAACAATTTAAGGTTCATGTAAGTTGACTAAGAGACACGAGATTATATAGACAATAAGAAAGGTAAAGAATAGATCTTAAAGGTAAAGAAGTAAGAGAGTAAGTATAGCCCATAACTTTAGCCACGATAGAATATAGAATGCTCAAATGTGAAAGATAGGACAATAAATTAAAATTACCAAAGAGATTATTAGAGTCACTAGAATCAAGAACCAAAGGCCTAAGATTGAAAGATTGGGATAAATAAATAGTTAAGTTGCCAGATTGTGTTACTAAAGCAATGGTAGACTAAGATAACTGCTTGTTGGCTTAGTACTATAAATATTCTTCATAATAAGTACCAGTGAGAGTTAGAGATTGGTCTATTGAGATATCTGAAGGGCAATCATGTAAGTTATAACATTTCTTTATGGTGTGGCCCCACATATAACAGTAAGTGCATTTAGGATGACCATCCTTACTTTTACACTTACCCTGATCTTTAGAGTTATTTAGAGAACGAGAGCTAAGGGTAGTGTATTCTATAATTGAGGTCTTTGTAGTTGAGGAAGAAACTTAAAGCAAACAGGTTAACACATCATCCATGGTTAGACAATGACACTAGATAAAATTTGATCTTGAATAAGAGAAACATTAGGATTGATTGCTGTGAGAGTCAAAACCATAAAAAATTTATCAAGTTGAGTCAAATCTTTCATGATTATCTTACTAGTAGGCATAATAAAATTATATTCAGCTTTCAAAAATGCTATACAATTTAGGAAATCTGGCATTAATACATGTTGTTTTAAATTAACTAGGCTAAAAACTATTGAACATAACTGTTGGCTATCTTAGTATAAAGTAGTTTGGCCTAATTCCATATTTTTACATAGGTTATATATGCCTTATAAATCGGGTATAAAGGTGGATCAATTGATTGCCATAATAGACTACATAATAATGCATCAATTTTAATTCAGCGAGCTCTATTGGTTTCGATGACATCTATAACCTTAGTAGTTAAGTTTTTCTAAACCTTGTCCCATGAACCATAATTCTCAGATGCTACCTAAGATGTATAATTGACGTCACTAATAAGTATTTCAATAGTAATAGTAGGAAGAAAGAGAAATAGAATAAATGCATCTGATTTAGATGATCCTTTACCAGCCATATCAAAGACTAGAGATTGAGTATGAATACCAATAACTAGCTAAAGGACAATGACAAAGAAAAGAGAAGTAAACAGCACTGATAGAGACTTAGAAAATTATTAAAGGTAGTTAGGAAAAGAAAGCAATACTGACTCTGGTAACTGAAAAGAAAAGTAAAGTAGGTACTAGAGAACCTTAAGAAACTAGAATCTATTAGATCAAAACCTTCTTAGGAAGATTAACGAAGAAACTAATAACAACCAGTTTTCTCAATTATTAGATATAGACTTTTAGTGGTCAGATAATGACAAAAATGTAGAGGAAGCCTCATCATCCTATTCTAAATGGATTGGAGTCAGTAGTGACTGCTCATATGCACCAGAGAGAGGAGATCAGAGAAAATTAGTGTAGATTAAAAAGTCGTGCATGCAGGTACATAAGAAGACGGTGGCATATGAGATTTAAGGGGTTGGCTGGCGAGTTGGAGAAGAGTTGACCTAAGTTATTAGATGATTGTTTTGACAATTGGAAAGTGTACTTTGACTTCGCTAGAACAGTGCACTGCCATTAAAAAAAGAAATTAGAGTTTGTGATAGACTGCTTGTCAAAAACTAGGATCAAGTTTCAAAGAAGGCTCTGATACGATGCTACTATTTAATTCTTATTGTATTCCTTAGTTGATTGATACAACATATATAGTACAATTGGAGAAAGAAGGAAAGGAAATAACATATTCAACTTGCTAATCTATCTTTGCAATCTTAATTTTCCTAATCTAACATAATACTAATTTTCAACTTGATTCTTGAAATGACTGATGAGTGGGGCACTACCAACCTCACTTTAAAGCTTAATACTTAATACATATAGTCAACAAAACTCATTTTTTGTATCTAAATTCATACTATCAAAAGACAAGTAAACACATAAATAGACTAAAAATAGTATCTTCACAAAAGAATGAACATTATGAAAGAAAAAACAAAACCTGGAATATTGAAAAGACCAATAAAAATATTGGCAAAGCTTGTCCAAAATGGTGGTACTTATCTCAGGGAATGCCACTTTTCCATCTTGTGTTTCAGCAAACCTCCTTGTAACACATGAATACAATTCTAATTTTACCCTGAGTACAATATATACACTACTCTAAGAACATTATTGACCAATTAAAAAGCAAAAATGGTAACATTCAAGCTAAAATTCAAATTTTGATTTTGATGTGCCATTAGAACATTAGAAAAAAAAGACAATATGACCCTAAACCATTGATTCCAGTATTGTTCATGATTTACAGCATGGTACCATGACATTCCCTCGAAACATTACACTCGTCACCAACCATACAAATTATGTGCAATATATTACATGAAATTAGTTATTTTATCACAGAAACAAATTTTTTTTTTGAAAGAAAAAGAAGCCTAGAAAGGTGAGCATATTATAGATGTCTGTGAAACCATGACAACTTGCATGTTGATCATGAACTTGAAGCCTTTTGCAATGATAAGCTTCAGTATGTCTTCCTCACTCATCTTCTTTTTTTCAGTTTTAATTTGATGATGTGAATGGATCCAATGATCGAACTCAGTGTAAAAGAGCATGTTCAATTCTAACATTGGGTGTTACACTTACATTATTAGTGACGGGTGGTTTTAACACAATTTTTTTGATGAGAAAGAGTGTGAATGTTGAGTTCGAGAGGAAGACAAGCATTGAAATGATTTTTTTAAAAATTTTTTCCCAATATATGATTATTATAAATATATATTAATATTGATTATAACACTAAGTGGTTAATCTATTTTTGTCCAGTGTTACCATATGTTAAATTTTCTGTAATGGATAAGGGTAGGGCTTTCACACAAAATTTTATTCTTCTCCGCCCTAATTTTGCTCTTAAAAAAAATGTATGATTGTCAAAAGAAAAAACAAATTTAGGAAGTTCAAGCTTGTGAAGTTTTAAATTTGTCTCCAAAATAATGATGATGAATCTTCTTTATTGTTACTCAAGACTTTAAAGACAAAAATAAGTTGTCACTAAAAAGTTAATGTATATATTCATGATCACAATAATAATGTTATCGAATATTATTATTTTGTAACACTATATATTGTCATTAAATATAGCCTTTTAATAATTTTTAACATATAACTTTGCCTTCAAAATACATGTGATGAAATTTTATTTTTTGTCACTAAATAAATCTCAAATGTCACCAAAATTTTTAAATTGCCTTAGTGACACATTTTATAATTTTCCATTTAGTTTTATTATTCATGATGCCAATTGTCATCATTAACAAAATTCTTATTTGAATAATTTTTCGTCCATACTAACTAAGAAAATTTTTTTCCATCATTAAATAAATATATTGGTGACAATTATAACTCGTTGGTAATATTTTTTTTGTGCATCAGTGGCAACTGATTAAATTGTTACCAAGTATTAATATTATGTGATATAAATTATTGTCATTAAACTCGTTCTCTCCAAAAATTTGGGTCCAGAATTTTACCTCCATTTCAATCATCATGAATATTATATTGTATCACCAAAAATAAGTAATCGTGACAATTAAAATGGTCACAAAATAATATTTTAAAATTATTTTGTCTTATGTATTCATTGATGAACTTTTATTATGCCAATAGATGATATAATATTGTGATGATGAGTTTGTCATAAATATATATTATATTGTCATAAAATTATTTTCTCTATAAGATTTGATGATAAAATTTGCCTCCAAATGAAAGAGTGATAAAATCTAATTTTTCGTTACTAAATATGAATATTGGTGACAAATAACTTGAATTATATTGACAATATATATGATTATCACAACAACAAGAGATTTAGTGACATTTAGTAAAATGTGTCACCAAAAACTATCATATGGTGACAAAATTACTGGAATCACAAATATACTAGTCACATAATGTGAAATTTCTTGTAGTGCAAAGACACGGTTGTGTATACAATGTACATAGTTGTACACCATGATTTTGCCTAACATACACGGGTGTATATCAAGGTGCATGGTTATGTGTCCTATATTTATCATGATTATGAAACAAATGTATATCTTGTAAACTACTAAACAATTGTCTACTGTTGTATGTTTTAGAATCTAGCCATAATTTACTAGCAAGTATGCTAAGTCATACTAGTACTATAGTATGGTGCAATCTAGATATTGTTCTCACAAGGAATGATATTAATTATCAAAATCACTAATCTTGATGTTATTTAACCAGCTAACATTAAATGCTAATTAAATATTAAACTAAACTAACAAGATGAATAACTTAAAATTGTTTGAAAACCTAATTATCATAAATTACTAACAACAAATATCAAGATTATAAAACATTAAGGCTAAGGGTTCATCGAGTTGTTTAACTTAGTTACCACTTTCTAGTTAATAAGTTATTCTTCACCTGCTGATGATCACATTCTTAATTAATCAGTATTTTTTCTCAAACAATACTAGTCCTATTCTTATTATCAACCACCTAATCTCTTAGTATGATTTAAATAATAAAGATGCATTAAAATTTAGAATTCATCAATAACCACATGAATTGTGTTTATCTATCTCTAGTTTTTACTCAATTTATGATAATTATCAATATGTCCACATTCACAATTTAAGTCTCAATTAGAATTATAAATCTGAAATCAATTGAATCGTGGCCAAACATATAAAGCATTAAGCATAATCAACAATTACTTAACTCAATTATAAAAAAAAAAAAAAAACCAATTATTCTACTCAATAAAGAAAAATAAAAAATTTTATATTGATAATATGAGTCTCATGACTATATTACATCCTTGTCCTCGTACAAAGAGTTACTTCATGGAAAAAGAAGAAAAAACACTAAAAATCAAGGGAAACATGATTCGATTTAACATAATAAGACCAAGTTTATTTGAAGAACACCCTTGAAAATCCTACTGAAAATCTTAATCTAACTCTCTTGATCTTGCTAAGAAATCTCTTGAAAATCTAGTTTATGTATTAGTCTAGGTTTTTTCTCTCTAAAAGCTCTTCTAGAAACTCTAGAACTTTTCTAAAACTCTAGAAAAAATCTTAGAAGATCCTTCTTCTATATTGGCCATAATCTTTTACTTATAGCTCTAGGGTTTGAGTAGGGTTAAAAATCTTTGTTGAGTATCTTGGATTCATCATCCATAGTACTTAGCTTTTGTAATTTTCTATTGTAGAAGGTGTTATAGTGCCAGATATTGAGTTGTAATCCAACTTTCAATAATTTTTCTCCTCTTATGGTATTATATCATTTGGTATTGGTGCTACAGTGGGAAGCCATAAACCTACAAGCTTGTTTCAGTAATTATCTTTATAGTTTTGACTCGGACCTTATTCTAGCTTTTCTTAATTCTTGTAAAACTTGAAATTCAAACTCATGATCTTGAATTGTGCATAAATAAAAGGCAAAACTATAAAATTCACGCCTAAAAGTCACAGTATAAATGCAAATCCATATATACAATAAACACTTATCATAACTTCTAACCAACTTTTTACCAGTCCCTAGTAAAATAAGTGATATAGAGCCAAATAAAAAAACCAAAAACAAATATTCAAGTACTAAACATAATAAACTAAATCACTTTCATAGGTTGTCAAGCTTGCATTTAGCATATGTAATAATATTTTAAACCCTTTGATGGCCATAGTGGATAAGTTATAGTTTCATGAAGGTTTTTAGTGATGCTACTTGCAAACATGTTAAACCTAAAATTACAACATAAATTCAACTCACCAGTTTCATAATATAACATCATTGCAACACTCACCAACCTCACCATAACTTAAATACACTTTAAAATACCATACTATTACTTTTTTAATCCTCAAACACCATTTTCTGTCATTAAACTAGAACTTAAGCTTCAAAATTAATTCATTTATGTCCCTAAAAGCGGTACTAGTTGAAAATATTTATTAAAAGTTTATCCTCTTGATAGAACTTCCAATTGTTAGTGTATACCCTAGAAACCATTTGTGTTGTCGGTTTCAAAGGCATTTTTTAAATATATATTCATGTCAATAAATCATATATTAATAACAAAGTGTTGTTACTTTCATATATATAAATTTCTTCCTTTATATAGTTAATATATAGTGTATGTATGATTTTTTTGAATAACTTTTTCGATAATCAAATAAGATTATTAAAGTTTTCCCTACATAAGAATTATTTTTTGAGTAATAATATCATCTAATAGACTTACTAAATGCTTTTGAAAGAGTTATCAAGAGTTGATATGAGTTTCACTGATGATCAGAGTCATGTCACTAGGGCATTAGTATGAATTAATAAGTGGTGATTTGTTTATTAAAAGTGATCACTGAAATGATGAATCATATAGGATTTCTTGTTATAAATGATTCATCATTTGGTCATATTAGTGTGTAATGTAATCCTTTAACTTGAGACATTGTGGTTAGATTCAGTTCAGATGCGTAAGGTTTATATGGTGTATAGGTATGAGGCTAGCCACATCTTGCATGGTAAAGCCTACTTGGTCATATATTATTTGTTCATAGATATGAATGATGTTCAAGATAGGGTTTGTTGGATTGGATATATAGGATTGAGTGTATCTATTAACTTCACCTACATCTGAGTTCTTAATTGAATGTTGATAAAATTTGAAAAAGAATTCTTTAGCCAAAGTATATGAAAAGATTATACAAAAGTTGTTCACTATGACAAGCTCTAGACATATCGATTGATAAATCAAAGAGAAATCAAATTTAGGATTTTAACACCTCATGAATCTAAATTCAATAAGGATAAAATAACAAAAGGATATTACCTACATGAAAAATATGATTAAATATAAATTTGATAAAACTATTCACCTATCATGGTTTACAGGCTATAACACATTACTAGATGTTTATCATAATCATTGGATCTTCAAATAACCTCCTAGATCTATTCAAAACTAGCTCATAACTAACCTGTGGTGGCTTTACATGGTCTCATCAATTACCTTAGGGGATCATAAGAAGATGAGTGAGAGATTTGATTATCTGAAGAGGGCTAACATCTTTAGAGGGTGAAAATATAATTTCCATGTAAATTGTTAGACGAGATTCTTTTTTGGGCACTTTAAAAGGTTAAAATGTTCCAAAATTAATTAATTAGATTAATTAAAATATCTTAAGGTGTTAAGATAAATAATATTGGCTACAAAATAACTTTTAAGAGTTAAAGGGTTTAAAGTAAACTAAAAGGGGTGCAAAGGTAAACTAGTGTAGTTTAGTTGGGCCATTGAATAATTTTGATTAACCAATAGACAAAAATTAAAAGATGGTTCCATTATTTTAAAATCTGATTTTAAAGGGGAAGCCATGAAGATTTAGAAATTAAAATTTACCCACGCCTATATAAAGTAAAATTATACAACTTTTCATGCACGTATTTCCAAAACTAGAAGCAAAAATTTTCTCTCTCGTTAACCTTTCCTCATCTCATAGTTTGAAGTTTTCTCTCTTAAGGTGGTGATAAAGTATAGAGGCTTTGAGGTTCGGAAACTTACTTACATCATATCTAAGGCTTGGAATGTAACATTCTAAAAATTTGGATAGGATATTTAAGTCATTATCTTTCATGGAATAATCAAAATTCAGAAACAGTACTAAAACCAAATTTCAAAATCAAGAGGCATTTATTAGAAATGTAGAGGTGCAATTAAGAAATTTTGTTTCAAAAAGAGCTTAAGAGACCTTACCAAGTGGCATTGAAAATACTAAAGAACAAAAAATGGCCATCACCTCAATGAGCAAAAATATTAAAGAAGAACCTTAAGTAAACATGAAGGAATTGTAACAACAAGAAGAGATTCAAGATAAACCATAACCCACTAAGCATGAAAAGGTAATTATAGATGTATGGGTGCCAAAATAGAAAAGGTGCAAAGAGCAACTGAAGGAAATATCATTAAAAAGTAGAGAGGAAATCAAGGGTTAAGAAAAAGATAAAGCATCAGAAAAACAACTAGATGAACAAATTACAAAGCAAGTTGAGCCAAGGCCTATTAAAATCTAACCTTCTTTTCTTTTTGTAAATAAGAAGTGACATATGGATAAGTAATTTATAACACTTTTAGATATATTTTAAAAGTTACATATTAATATACCTTTTACAGATGCTTTACTTTAGATACCTAGCTATACCAAGTTTTCAAAAAGGATCTTATCAAAAATGAGAGAAAATTAGAAGAGCATGAAATAGTCAAACTTACAGAGGAATGTTTTGCCATATTGCAAAATAAATTATCTCTAAAGCTTAAGAATCTAAGGAGTTTTTCAATTCCTTGCACAATCGGCTTAATTTCATTTTATAATGTTTTATATGATTTATCTACCAATATTAACTTGATGCCCTTATTTATTTTCAAGAAATTGGGACTTGGAAGACCATAACCCACTGTAGTATCTTTATAGCTAATAGAGAGATCAATTAAATATCCAAGAGGTATTATGGAAGATGCGCTTTGAAAGGTAGATAAATTTATATTTTCTATTAATTTTCTTATGTTAGATGTGGAAAAGGATATTGATATGCCTCTAATTTTACATAGGCTATTTTTAGCCATAAGTAAGACATTGATTGATATTCAATTGGGAAAATTAATTCTTAGTGTAGGAGATGAGCAAGTGATATTTAATGTCTTTAAAATAATAAAACACCTTAAAGATGATCATCCTTGTTATAAAATGGATGCTTTTAACTCGTTGTCTTGTGAGTATTTTTAGAATAATAGGTTAAAAGCTCCAATTGAGGCCTGTATTATAAAGTCAAAATACATTGAATATAATAATACAAAAATTGACAAAGAAAAACCTAAAAAATGGTAAAACCGACAACCCATAGAGAGAAAACTCAATGTTTGCCAAAAAGAAATCCTCTTTAATGCCCGATGTCAACCCTTCCTTAGAAAACTAAGGGCCTAAGAGATTGGCCCCTTCATAATCACTAAAGCTTATCCTAAAGGATCTATAAAGGTAAAGCACAAGGAAAAAAGCACATATACAGTCAAAGGGTGATGGTTGAAATATTATAAAGACAATGGATGGAGAAAATGACAAAGTCTTTATCTTATTAAATGATCTAACCTAAATAGAACAATATCATGTCAAACTAAAGATTACAAACAGGCACTTATTAGAAGGCAACCCAAGTTGTATCCTTTTCATTTATTTGTTTCTCATTTTCTTGTGTTTATTTTTTTTTCTGTTTGTCAAACTGATGAAATCTAATAATATTATTGAGGTTGCTTTGTTATTAGTATTGGCTATGAAGAATTTTTTAGTTTCAAATCCATATTCACAAGCAATCAAGGGCACTTTGTATAAAATATGAGAAGTATTTCTAATTGTTCACTTTTATCATTTACCATTACGAATATTGTTGATACCAAGTTGAGGGTAAGGAAAAGTTAGAACTAGGATTGCATGAATGATGAAATTGTTGAATTTTTTTTTAAATTTTGTGAAATTTTTTTATTTTAAAGTGTTTTCATGTTGAGTTAGCTTATATTTTTATAATTATAATTAACTATAATGAATGATTGGTATATGATGAGCAGGCTTTGTTTAATTTAAGAGTATGGAAATATGCATACTACAAAATTGAAACTCTCGAGTTCGAGGTAGGTATGGTTGATGACTTAACTTGAGAAGTTATTTGTGTATTGTGTTTATGTATTCAAGTGAAAAATTTAAAAACCCTAAATGGACGTGATGATTATTTAAAATTTAACTACTCCATTGTCTTATTTTTTAAGTAGGTTGGGGGTTGGTATGTCCACCAAAAGTGACCCTCCAGTAGAAAACAACTAGAGAAAAAAGTATATAAAACACCTTAGGTTTGTAACTAGTTGAGTAATCGACTAATGGTATTGCAAGTCGATTATTCATCTAAAAAAACCAATTCACGACCTTAGGAAACTAAATAAAGCCTTTAAAAAAATTTTATGTAAAAAAAAAAGTGAAATAGAGAAATTTTATTAAGCATGATACATAACGAGCATAAAAGCCATGACATCTAGGATCGAGGCATTGTCACTAATCTATATCAAAGGGAGACAATTGAAAGGTTTGTCTAAAGGAATTTGTTTATAAAATTTGTTTTTAGTCACTTATACATGTGGAAGCATGCATGGGTATATTTTGAAAGTTTGGTTATTGATTTGTTAATGAGATGGATGCAAGAGTTGATAAAGTAGTGGTGTGTTGTTTTGAATTACTTTTTAGGAGGATGGAGTTAGTAAGTTATGCACTAATTATTTGTTGTAGTTCATGAGGCATTTGTAGGATTTAACTGTTGTAATATTGTAACATTTTACATATATGTTATATTTTATAGATTAGGTAAATGACGTTTATGGGTAGCATCACTGAAAACTTACAAGATTATAATTCATCCACTAGAGTCCCCTAGGGGTTTAAAGATTTACTGCATATACTAAATGCAAACATGACAACTAATGAAAGTGGTTTAGATAGTTAGTGAGTGTGTTAGTTTAATTTTATTTCTATTTAGTCTTTGTTTTGCTTTATTCCAATAAGTCACTTATTTTGCTAAGGACTAGCAAAACGTTGGTGGGGGATTATGATAAGTGCCAAATGCATGTATATTTTTGCGCATGTTTCAAGATCATAGGTTTTTATGTTTAGTTTTGTAAGAAATAAAGAATTCAATAAAAGTCAAGCCAAAATGACACTTATGAAAGACTAATCAGTGGTTTGAATTCAGTTGAAGGAAGAATGAGCGACCAAAGTATAGAAGGAAAAGGCGAGCATTACATACCATAACAAAGAAATAAGGATTTTTACTAAGTTTGAGTTTTATAATGAAAATATAGTCCTCAACAAATTTGTAGTAGACATCTCAAGCTTTCTAGAAGGCTATTATGAGGAAAACTTAGAGTTCATTTGGGCCATTAACCGTTGCCACAAATTTAGATCTTCTGCGTGAAATTTTGTGTCTAACCACTAAGGACTAAAATGGTCATAATATAAGATTTAAAAAATCCAAGTAGGGTAATTCAAAATCCAAGTTAAACTAGACGTCTAGGTCTACAATTTTATGAAGACCAAAATTCAAATTCCAAAAGGTATACACCATAGCATAACACTGTAACACCGGATACAAGAAAACTCTAGGGGCTACACATTATGAGCTAATACTGTAGAGCCAAAGCATGCAAAAATGTAATAGAGAAGGCAGAAGCTCTATGCCATAGTATAATAATATGTAATTGGATTTTTACATTTTTGCAATTTTTTCCTAACCATAGACTATATATATCTATTGTATACTTACCTAAAAAGGGGAGAGCCATCTTAGGACGTTCTAAGAGAGACTTTTCACTTTAAGATTTTATTGATTTCGTTGGAAGACTCCATTGACTCAACAACAAAGATTGTAACTTTGAGAAGATTGTAAAGAGATTTCAATAAATATTCAAGGATTCCATCTGGTTTTATCTTAAATCTCTATTATGCTTTTCTTGAATCTAAGTGATTTTTCTTGCTTGATGATGAACTGAATCTTCTTTGCTAAGACTTGGGCTAGCTAATCATGGATTTGTAGTGTTTCTTGATTTGATTGAAGAGCATGTTATTTTATAATAAGTTTGTGCTTTAAGCTTAATGCTTGTTAAAATTCGATCAACTTTTAATAGGATTTCTAACGTGCAATTAAGGCTAAGAGGTGATATTGCATAAATTCTATGTGAATACAAATCGTGATCAATTGAATATAAAGATATATAAATTGATACATGTAATAGTCATAGGCACAGTAGGTTTGTATTGAAAGCTAGTGGATTCCATAGAGCATTAATGCATTTTCATCTAATTAAACATATATAGAGATATTTAGGTTATTAGATTTCAAAATAAGATTGATATTACTTGAGAATATTGATTAAATTAGACAATTTCGTTGTCACATGAATAACATAATATCTTCAATCACATAAAGTCTACCTTGAAGTGGAGAAGCAAACCTAAAGTCTTAGTATCCTCTCACATATTATTTATCTAGTCGAATTACTTAGGCTTAGTTATTTAGTGCTTTGTTTCTATTTTTATTTTAGTTTTAGATTTAGTTTCAATTCAAATTCGTTAGTTTAGATAAAGTTAAGGGTAGTACTATCTTAGAACTTGCTCACACAATTTTATGAATACGACAAGTAGAATATTTTTCTTTGTTACTTAGACCTAGTACCTTGCTAGAAAGTTAAGGTTCAAAGCTAATACATCATTCATCAAGCGAATCAATAATTTATTTATGTAAATCAACGTACATAGGCAATCCTAACATGTTTTTAAGATTTAAAACCTCTCAAATCAATAATCACTATAAAAAATAAAGTAAAACAAAAACATAAATGTACCTAGAAGTAGCACTCTACATTTTATAAGCCATTTGGCATATATATTACGTATTTAACCTAAATCTAAGCGATTTAAGGTTAATAATCCTCAATTAACATCATATTAATCATCATCATCACCATTAATTCTTATCAATTAAACATCACTCATCATTAGATCACATGTTTTAACAACCATTAACATGAATCAAGCATCACAAAGGCAAAATCAACATAAAATAGGTTGTGGAATACTTACTTGAAAGCCTAGGAATGTACTCTCTCTCTCTAAATATTTTTTTCCTTGTAAATCATGATTTAGCTTGCTTCTCTTCACTCTCTACTTTTTGGTTAAAGCTCTTTAAAAATCTCAAGAAAATATGAAATGAAAATGATATAGAATTTGAATTAAAACATGTTTTATATAGTTGTGCCAAAACATGATCGTGCATGCTCATGTATCCCAAGACGCATTATCGTATGTGACAAAAATTAAAAATTTTTGTGCCTTTTCATATAGTACATATGGCAACCTCTAGAGGTGACATGTTTACAAGCTAAATAAATCCCTTAAATGTCCATTCTACCCTTGAACTTACTCAACTCAATTTTTAAACATAAAATCTTATGTTTCCTTACTAATTTCTATCCTAAATTACTATTCTAATGTTGGGTCATTATATAGTAAGTCTAAACAATGAGTGTAATGCAACAAAAGTTACAATCAAAGTTAAAAGATCTAAGGAGTTTTATATCCCTTACAATATAGGAGATATTTACTTTGATAAGGTTTTGTGTGATTTAGGTGCAAGCATAAACTTAATGCCTCTCTATGTTTATAAGAAATTAGAAATTGAAAAGATAAAGCCTACCTCAATGAAACCCTAATTAAAGAACTAATTAATCATGTATCTAAGGGGAATCACGAGAGACTTACTAGGCAAGGTGGATAAGTTAATCTTCCTAACTAATTTTGTGGTACTAGACTTAGAAGAAATTCCACTTATATTAGTTAGGCCATTCTTAGCTATGACAAGGTCTCTTGTTAATACAAAAGAAGGTAACTTAACTTTAAGAGTTGACAATGAAATGATTACCTTTAAGGTCTATGAGGTACAAAGTATGAATGATTGAGAAGATAATTGCTTTTGAGAGGATGAGCTAGAAAAAGATTATAAAAAAGATAGAAATATAAAGCCAACACTTAATCCTAGAAGTAAGAAAGAAGGACCAACTAAAATAAAACTGAAAACTAAGCCTTTCGATGACCAAAAAATAAAAGGAAATAATCTAAAAATTAGATAGCAAGTGGTCTTAAGCAATACCTAACTTTGATTGATTTTATGAAGGCAAAGATCCAAAATAGTTAGTTTGTTTAAAGTGATAAAGATACACCTTGATAGAATTATGAAAATACAACATGAATCAAGGAGAACATTCATAGTAATCAAAGAATGGCTTAAGTTGTATGATAGAGGCAAGGTTGAGCCTGAATGGGCTTGGCTTGGCTCAAGAACCTAAGATAAATCTGAGCATAAAAAGTTATAGTGGGAGGTAACTCAATTGAGTTCATATTTTTTTACTTTGTTAGTTTTTATTTTCATCTTAGTATTATATAGTTAATGTGTATTTTTTGATATTGTAGGTCTTGGTTCGATAAAAAATGGTGTAAAGGATTAAAACAAAAATATAAAGGTAAACTATCCAAAAGCTAGTCATCATAGTAAGTAGATAAGTCACGACAATGTAAAGAAGCAGCATAGTGTCTACTATAACACAATTTTATCTCACTGCAACATAAAGAAATAGTTGAAATTCTAAAGGATAGTTACTGTGGCATAGGAATTTCTTGTCATGGCATATAAAAATTGCTACAATTTCAAAGAACATAACAACTGTGACAAGAAAAAACCTTGCTATAGTATGCCTTGTCTTAAAAATATTAATTTTTTTATTTGTTTTTATTTTGAACTTATGTAACTTAACATTGTTGTTTAAGGTTGTATTTTTTTAAATATTGGCCATGGAGCATATTTAGAATTTTTGTATCTCGATACATGAGCACTAATAGAAACCTCGAACAAATTAGAAAAGTAATTCTCAATTTTTAGTTTTCTTAGTTGTTATTGAGGACAATGTTGATGGTAGGTTAAGGGTGAGGAAAATTTTAGATCTTGGTTATAAATAGATAGTTACATCAGTTGTGTGATATATAGGGTTAATTTTTTCTTTCTTTGTATGTTTGTTAGTTAGCTGATATGTTAATAATTATACTTAATTATGATGAATGGTTAGGATAATAGCTGTTTTTTTTTTTTTTTTATTTAGAAGTATGAAAAGGCACATACTACAAAATTGAAACTATTGGATTCGAGATATGTCTAGATGAAGACTTAACTTAGAAGATTATTTATGTATTTTGTTCATGGGTGCAAGTGACATATAAAAAATCCATAAATTAACTTGGTGATTGTTTGAACTATGGTTAAAAATCTACATTGCTTAAATGTCTAGATACAATGGATATATATTAGAAAAAAAAAATTATAGGCAAAATTTAATTCTAACTACTCTAATGTCTTAGTTGCCTAGTAAGTTCGGGTTAGCATATCCATCGTGAATGACCTTTAGGTTAGGAAGTGATTTGAGACAGGAGTATGCAAAGCATTTTGAGTGTGTAACTTGCTAAGTGATGGGGTGTTGGCATTACTATTGCTAGCATTCATGTAAAAATGCAAGTTCACAATTCAGGGAAACCAAGGAAAGCCTAAAAAAAAATAAAAATTGGGAAAGAAAAGAAAATTATATAATAATAAATAAATTCAATGAGCATTTTATATCTCAAGAGTAAATAAATTCAGGAAATCTGGGAGGTCAAGGCATTGTCATCAATATATATCGAATGAGGATAATTGTAAGGTTTGTCTTAAGAATTATGTTTTATAAAAATTGTTTTCAATCACTTTCACATTTAGATGCATATATTATAATGGTTCAATTATGGTTTAGTGAATGTAATAGATGAGAAAGTCGATAAAGAAGTAGTGTGGTGTTTTCAAATGCTTTTAAGAAGGTTGAAGTTGGTGAGTCATGTATTGACTATTTGTTGTAGTTTATGAGACAAGTGTATGAGCTAATTTTCTTGTTGTAGCATTAGTATGTATGTAACATCTTAGGATTAGAATTGTCCTTTTAAGCTAGAATTTGAGGTTAGAAGTGAGATTTTATGACAGAAATTGAGTTAGGAGAGTTCAAGATTAAAAAAGTTCGTTTTTAGAGTTTGTGTGTCATGCG
Organism: Anacardium occidentale; assembly: GCA_026122585.1. NCBI lineage: Eukaryota > Viridiplantae > Streptophyta > Magnoliopsida > Sapindales > Anacardiaceae > Anacardium > Anacardium occidentale. Next base: position 55,475 of record JAJEJH010000997.1, on the reverse strand, counting down.
CATGAATCCCATTAAGAGGCTTTTTCATGTGAAGCACAGGAAAGTGGAATTTCCATTTTTCTTACCATACATAACCCTGTATCTCTAGGGAGCACGATCGTGTATGTCTACTTTTTTAGCTGCCTTACTTAAGTCGTTCTTATCTCTTTCTGATCAACATTTTCACCCAAATTTTCTATAGATTTTTAGAAAATCCTAACTTTATGAGAGAAAAGAAATATGCAGAGGTTCCTAATCAAGTTAGAGAGTGAGATTTTGTTAGAAAGAAAAGCTTTGTCAACAATGGCAAGAAGTAAGTGTTAAGTTCTGATGAAGACTCTAGCATGTTTGTGATTTATATGGCATGATTAAGTAAAGATATGACTATGTGAAAGTGATGACGATAAACTTTGTTATTTAGAAACATGTTTTGTATGTGTGTTCATGTATATGTGATTTTGAAGTGTTTTGGATGATTGATTGCAAAAATTGACGTTATTGATGTGAGAAATTTATACATATAAAGTGTATTAGGTGTGAAATATAATTGATGATGATTGATTTGTATTTGGAATGAAATTGAATGGAATTAAGCTTGTTCAACCATGAAAATGGAAAACCAGAGCAAGACGCATGACTGTGCGCCTATAGGACACATGTTTATGCAGTTGTGCTTTACAAGGTCACGATTATGTTCATAGAATGCATGACTACATTTGAGCAAGGCCACGACTGTGTATTTGTAAAAGGCTAGAAATATTAAAAATTTTATAAAAGCTAGCACGGTTTCCTACATGACTAGATACATAACTGTGCAGCTTATGCATGACTGTGTGTTTAGACATGCATGGCCGTACGTAAAGTGAAAATTAGAGATAAAGCATGGAATCAAGCACAAAGCATAAAAAATACTATACAACATCCACATAACACTACTATAAGCCAACATAAGAAGAAATTACACAACATAACCATATCATGACATGGCATGTTATAACATTTATTTTAGAAAAAGATCCAAGGATCCAAATACATCTTTTTAAGTAAAAAATACGATACTCTGAACATTTTTTAAGGGTGAATATAAGGGAGCACTTGTGAATTGCACATATACTAGAAAAGGGAGCTAGTGTCAGTACATACACAAATATATATATATATAAATGACTGGTACTAGTGGGTCAGGATAATTGCATACCATTTATACCATTAGCCCTTGAAGTTTATTGGGTCAAGGGATCCCATTATGGCAAAGAGTGGACAAAGTCAGTAGAGAATGTAAAGAGCACATTAACCATGACTGACAAAGAGAAAGTTAGACATGTAGTTTACATTCTTTGAGTGATATGAGGGTTCAGTAGGATGAGTTTTGATGATTGTTTGATAAAGAATGTAGAAGTATAGATATGGTGTATACTAAAGCATAAGAGTTCATTGAGTTAACACAAGAGTCGAGTACTATAGCAAAAGATGTATTAACTAGAGTCACTTTTCCTCAAAGGTTCAATGGTGCACTAAGGAGACCACTAAAACTAGAGGCATAGTTGTAGAGGATAGGTATTATTACTCACTATTAAGAGAGGTAGAGACAAGGGCAAGAGGCCATTTTAGTCAAATAAGATATTCAAAGGTGTTTAGAGATAAAGAGTTCTAACCTAGTTACCAATTTATGTGAGGTATAGTAGACAACATGTAAATAAGTGTTTGATGGGGTAAAATATGAGTTTTGGGTGTCATCAGCTAGGGCATAAGATCTTAGAGTGTCCTTTCAGAGTAGATACTAGACTGGGACCTAGTAAAGGAGGTGTTGGTCCTTCCAAATATAGAATAGGTCCTTCAAGGCATAGAGCTAGGGTTTTAAGAGCTGGAGTAGATCTTTCTAAGGTTGGCACTAGTGTATTAAGGGGAGGTCCTTCAAGTGCCTTAAAAGTGACAGAGTTAGGGTGTATACAATGTACCAAAAGTCAATTAAGGCTACCTTATATGCTATGACTAGTCAGTTGCTCTTTTTGATACTCCTTTATTTGTACTTATTAATTGTAATGTCATATAAATTTTTATAGTAAGGGTTATGTTAGATATTTGGCTAATTTGATATGTAAGAGTGTAGTTGGGCCAAATATTGAGGAGGCACCAATAGTGAGAGAGTTTTAAGATGTATTTTCCAATAAGTTATCTAGATTGCCTCTAGAGAGAGAGTTAAAGTTTAACATTGAGCTATTTTTTGATATGACTCTTATCTCTAAGGCTCTAGACGGATGACTCTAACTGAACTCTAAGAGTTGAAGAAGCAATTGTAGGAGCTAATTCATAAACGGTTTGTTAGAGTAGATTGTTCTCTTTAGAGTGCTCCTATCATACTTGTAAAGAAGAAAGATGGGTTAATGAGAATGTGTATTGACTATAAAGAGCTGAATAAAGTTACAATGAACAAAAAATATCTCTTACCATGGATTGATGATTTGTTTGACCAGTTGAGAGAAATAACTATCTTTTTTAAGATTGACTTAAGGTATATGTGTCATTAAGTAAGAGTAGCAGATAAAGACATACCTAATATTGCCTTCAAGATAAGGTATTGTCACTGTAAGTTTATGGTTATGCCTTTTGGGTTGACAAATACTCTAGCGGTGTTTATAGATCTAATAAACCAAGTATTCCATGATTGTTTAAATAGATTTGTCGTTCTATTTATCAATTATATCTTGGTCTACTCGAGGAGTAGGGAGAAATATAAGAAGCATTTGAGATTTATGCTTCAAAGGCTAAAAGATTAGCATTTATTAGCCAAGTGTGAGTTTTGACTGGATATAGTGACTTTTTTAAGGTATTTTATAACAGTAGATGGTATCTTAGTTGACTTTAGTAAAGTTGATACTATTTAAGTTGGTCGAGGCCAAAGAATACCAATGAGATGAAGAGTTTCTTAGGGTTGACATATTACTACAGGAGGTTCATTGAGGGTTTCTTGAGTTTAGCAAGACCTTTGACTACTTTAACTTAGAGAGAGGTTCATTTTGTTTGGACTAAGGAGTATGAGGCTAGATTTCAAGAGTCGAAGCAAATGTTAACTAGTGCTCTAGTTTTAGCATTCCTTGAGGAAAAAGTAAAGTTTGATATTCATACAAATACTTTTCATTAGGAGATTAGATTAGTATAATGCTGGCTGGTTAAGTAATTACCTACACCTCTAGGTAATTGAGGGATCATGAGTTAAGATACCTTACCCGTGATTTGGAGTTAACTGTAGTTGTATATGCATTGAAGATTTAAAGACACTATCTATATGGGGTAAGATGCAATATATATTTAGATCATCAAATTTTGAAATACTTTTTTAACCTAAAGAAAACTTAATATGAGACAAAAGAGTTGGTTAGAGCTAATTCAGGATTATGATTATGAGATCAAGTATCATCTTAGTAAAGTTGATATAGTGGCAGATGCTGTAAGTAATAGAGTGGCTTTATCAAAGATCTATGTCCAAAGAGAGCTACAAGATGAGATTATCAAAGAAAAGATTGAAATAATGAGTGTAAGGTTCTCTACACTTCAGATTGTGTCTTCTCCACTTAATGATATTAGAGCCTGTTAGATTCAAATAGTTGGACTGAGGGTATGATCTAGGGGATTTTAGAGAGATTAATGTTTAATTTCAGAGTTATAGATGAGATTTTAGGATTCAAAGATAGGATCTGTATATTAGAAGATTCAAAGTTGAGATAAAAGATCTTATCAAAGACCTATAATATAATGTATTCATTCCATCCAGAAAGTAAAAAAATGTATCAAAATCTAAAAAAGAGTTTTTGGTGATAAAAAATGAAGAAGGACATAGTAGACTTCATAGCTAGATGTTTGGTATGTCAATAGGTTAAAGTAGAGCATCAAAGCCTTTAAAGTTATTGATTTTTTTTAGTATTCTTGGGTAAAAATGGAAAAAGATTTCCATGGATTTTATTTTAGACATTTCCAAAGTTCAAAAAGGGCTTAATAGTATCTGGGTGACAGTAGACAAATTGAGTAAGTCAACTCATTTCTTACCAATCAGATAGGGCATAACTACAAATTAGTTAAAAATTTATATGTTAGAGAGAGTATCAGACTTCATAAGGTTTCCAAGGTTATTTTTTTAGATAGAGACTCTAGATTCTTGTCAACTTTCTAAAGAAGTTTATAAAGATCTTTAGGGACCAGATTATAGTTCAGTTTAGCATAACACCCTTCGAAAGATGGCTAGACTGGGAGAATGAACCAGATTTTGAAAGATGTGCCAAAAGCCTATTGTATAAACTTCCAGACCAGTTGGGCAGATTTACTTCCCCTCACAGAGTTTTTATATAGTAATAGTTATTAGAAACCCATTCAAATGACTTCATTTGAGGCTTTATATTGTCGTAGGTATAAGTTTCCACTTCATTGAGATAAGATTAGAGAGAATGATTCTTTGGAGACTATAGTAGGTCTAGAGATGACTCAGAGGATGATTGAGAAAATTAGAGTTATTAGACAGAGAATGAGATAGGCTTAAGATTAGTAGAAAAATTATGCTGATCTAAGGCATAGAAAGATAATGTTTCAGATAGAAGATAAGGTTTTCTTAAGAGTGTAGGACCCGCCGCCACGAGTACCCCTGCTGCTGAATACTGCGGGGAGCTTTTATTAATAAACTGAAAACTCGGGTACTCGCGACGAGAATCCTACGAAAATAAATATAAAACTGAAACTATACATTTCTACACACGCGAAAGCTTTACTGAATATACATAACTGAAATTAAGTAAACTGTTCTGTACAATAGGCTCATTGCCCTTTTTCATACATACACGAACTGTTTCTGTACATCTGGATACAAAAGTATTTACAACATGATCACACAGGTCCAAAACTACTATACATATAAACTGAGATCACGGTGTGGGCCCTTTCTGTCGGCCTCGATCCAACCGCTCCTCGAAAACAGTACGAACCACCTGAAAAGGATGGAAGAAGGAGGGGGATGAGTGATAAAGATCACCCAGTAAGCGCTCCTTACTTCCCTCAAAACCCAAGCAAGCACAAACAATTACAATAATCAAACATACCTAGGCCTCGACCCTAATCATACATCTATGCGCTTGCTGAAATCTGAAACCGTTATCTGAGTATCATTCTCATTATATACTGATATCATTATTATTCATGTCATGATGTGTATGTCATGCCATGCTAACTGAAAATACTGGATGCATGCATCTGAATACTGAAACTCTGAATGTATCCCAAAGGTACCTACTGTGCTGATCGGTCTTAGTGGAATACAGGGATTCGACATCCTGGCCATGTGGGTTGAACAATCTAGCTACTGGCTAGAAAGCTGAATCTGGATACTGCTACCCGATCTAATTGGTGTCAGATGGTAAAATCTGAATTTGCTGCTGATCATTCTGACTGGTGTCAGAGAACTGAATCTGAAATACTGCTGAGTATTCTGATTGGTGTCAGAATATTGAATTCCACAGATACCCCCTCGTATTCACCCTATACTCTTACCCGTACATTAGGTTCTGAATACTGCTGAATTCGGATCCCTTGATCCTCTCTGAAGCTATATGTAATGCCATGATATGCATATGCAGCTTATTATCTGATTTCATGCTCATCTGATGCTTATCTGAAGCCAATTAGCCTTTATTCTAAATTCGCATGCTTTATTAATCAATTAATATTCTTTTTCTGGAAAACTGCAGGTGCACGGGCGTGCAAAGAAAGTGTACGGGCGTGAGCCAAGACGCACGGGGTCGTGCGCTGGTTGTGCGCCTGACCGTGCAAGCTACTAGAATTTTTTGAGAATTTCACTGAAAGAGCACGCACGGGCGTGCTTATGCATTTTCTGGCCATGCACACAGCGTGCACACGGGCGTGCATCTGGAAAAACAAGGGCACACGATCGTGCCATGCGGGCGTACGGCCGTGCGTCTTGTTCTTCAACAAGAGCACCGCCTGGAAAATGCTCAAAATTTCCAACCATTCTCATCCATTCACCAAATCACTTTAAACATGCATTCCAGCATCCCAAACAACACAATTCAAGCTTCAAATGTAACATGCATCAAGTATACATCAATCCACCATGCAAGCTTGCCAACTTTCTCTCACTAAACATGATCATCAACATGTATGGATCAAAAATGGCTAAAATCATCAATTCGCACAACAAATCATCATCATTTAACATGCATAAGGTTCATCCAAGCATCACAACTGATCAAACATGCTGGGAAAACGCGAGAAGAAGTGGAAGAACACTTACCTCTTACCATTACTTCGGAAAGCTTCTCAAACAACTAATCTCTTTGCTCTCTCATCGGATTGGGAGCTACTTGCTACTGGTTCTCTTCTCTAGGAATGGGAGGAACTGAAAATGAAGAGAGAAACTTGGTTGAAATGCAAATGGGTGAGAAAAAGAAATGACATTTCTCTCGGCTCACTTATATAATATGCCATGCACGGGCGTGCACAAGGGAAAATAAGTATTACTTATTTCCCGCTCACTCGCCTGATCGAATCCTTCCAAAATGATTCCAACGAAAGCCACACGACTCCAAAAACTTACTAACTCACCCCTGAACTTATCTAAACTCCCAATCTCTTTCTGAATTCGATTTCTAACCCTAAAACTCTTCTCCTAAGGGCTTTCTAACCTGGGATGCTACAAAGAGTCACTCCCTACAGGCAGGTTTTGAGGTTTAGTAAGAAAGGAAATCTTACCCCTAGATTTATTAGCCTGTATAATATATACTAGAAAAAATGGGAAAAGTTACTTACAAACTCGGATTGTCTACTAATATGGAGAGAATTTACAATGTTTTCCATATGTCTCAACTGAGGAAATATGTTGGAAATTAGTTTCATGTGCTTCAATTTCAAGACTTGGATTTAGTAGATAATCTAAGTTATCAAGAAAAACAAGTTTGGATTTTGGATTATAAAGTCAAAGTCTTCAGAAATAAAGAAATTCTCTTAGTGAAAATGTTATGGAGAAGTTAGAGAGTTGAGGGGGCCATATGAAAGGTCGAGTTTAAGATTCGAAAGAGATTCCCAAAGTTGTTTAGGTAATTTCGAGGATAAAATTTTTATTAGAGGAGGAGAATATAACATCCCGAGGTTAGAATTATCTTTTTAGGCTAAATTTTTTAGTTAGAAGTGATATTTTATGATAAAAACAGAGTTGAGAGAGTTTAAGGGTGAAATAGTTAGTTTTTAAAGTTTTATGGTATACGTATGAATCTTATTGGGAGGCTTTTTTATTCAAACCATAGGAAAGTGGAATTTTCCTTTTTTTTTTGCTATGCACGTCCATGTATTCTTAGGGAGCATGACTATGCATCTCTGTTTTTTTAGTTGCCTTACTTTAAGTCGTTCTTATCTCTTTCTTATCAAAATTTTCACCCAATTTCCTTCAAGTTTTTAGAGAATCCCAACCTTAAAAGAGAAGAGCAATATCCAAAGGTTTTTAATGCTAGAGAGTGAGATTTTGTTAGGAAGAAAAGCTTGATCAGTCATGGTAAGTGGTAAGTGATTCCTTACCTCTTTCTCTTGCTTTTCTTGTATGTGGTTGCTATTTAATTAAGTTATGATGATGACTCCAACATGTTTTTGATTTATATGACATGATTGAGTAAAGAAATGACTATGTGAAAGTGATGATGATGAAGTTTATTATTTAGAAACATGCTTTGTATATGTGTTCATGTATATGTGATTTTAAAGAGTTTTGGATGATTGATTGTAAAAATTGACGTTATTGATGTGAGAAACTTGTGTATATGAAGTGTATTGGGTGTGAAATATAGTTGATGATCATTGATTTGTATTTGGAATGAAATTGGATGGAATCAACTTGTTTAGCCACGAAAATGGCAAAGCAAAGCAAGATGTACGACTATACGCCCGTAGAGCACATGCCATGTAGTCATGCTTTGTAAGGTCACGGTTGTGTTCATGAAATCGTGCATGACAGGATCTAAGCAAAGTTATGACCGTACAAGCGAGGTCAAAATTGTGTGTCTACAAAAGGCCAAAAATATTACAAATTTTACAAAAGCTAGCACAATTTCTATATGACTAGACACATAATATGCAACAACTTATACACAATTGTATGTCTAGGCATGCATGCCCATGGCACTATTATAATCCAAGATAAGAAGAACACTACGTAACATCCATGTAGCATTATTATAAGCCAAGATAAGAAGAAGTTATACAGTGGAAGCATATCATGACATGATATGACATCACATGCAATAATAATTGTTGAACCCTTGTGGATTTTGATTGATGCAAAATGTATGTTAAAATATCTAATTGGTCCATGCATGTGTTGAACATGACAAAGAGGACCCAAAGTTTTTGTGCTGGCTGAAATCTGCAGGTGAACACGCCCGTGCTCAAACAAAGTAAAGCACACGCCCGTGCATTAAGGTAAACACGCCCGTGCTGTGAAGAAATGACACACACGACCGTGTGCAGAAGGACACACAGCCGTGTGTCAAGGCAAAAGAGCGCACACGCCCGTGTGCTGGGAGTAGGCACGACCGTGTGTCTAAAGGAAAATGACACACACGGCCGTGTAGCATTGACGCACGCCCGTGTGCAAGGCCAAAATGAAGTCGTACGCTTTCCGTGTGCTCATCGTGCTGGCGACCCGTGCTTGCTTCTGGAATTTGGAGAAAAATAACACACGCCCGTGTGATGCAGAACGCATGCCCGTGCTAACACAAAATTGACCGTTGGAAAAGTGCAGAAAAAGGGAGCACGACCATGCATCAAGCGGACACGCCCGTGCAACTTTCCAGAAATGCTCCAACGGCTCTCAAATCAGCTGCAACGGCTAGAATCTTCCATTCCCTATAAATTGAAGCTGATTTGAAGATTGAAGTGAGAGAGAATCAAGCCTAAAACTTGCATTTTTCACTCTCTAATCTCTTCTCCAAACTTCTCTCTCAAACTTACTTGTATACACTTAGAGAGAAACTTTGAGTGCTTATTGTAAATCAACCTTGTGAGGAAAATTATTGGTATTCCACAAACCCTTGGGCGCAATCCCGTGAAACTAGTGTTGGGGCGTAATCCCTGTTAAAACTAAGTTAAGGGCGCAATCCCTTGTATCAAAACTAGTGTTAAGGGCGAAATTCCCTTGTCAAAAAACTATTGTAACTTCGGGGTTGAAGTTAGTGGAAGAAAAGTCTTCAAGCGGGGTTGCTTGGAGTAGTGGACGTAGGAGGCGTGGAGAAGCTCCGAACCACTCTAAAAATCGGCTGAGCAATTTCTTTCCCTTACTCTCTTTATTTATATTTGCTTAGTCATTTAATTGTGCTTAATTGTTTTTATATATATGCATGTTGTGTTGGTTGAATAGGAAAGGAATTAAGATTTCAAAGATTTTTTAAATAACCTATTCACCCCCCCTCTAGGTAATTTGCCATTTAGCTTTTGGGTTTTAACAATAATGTTTTTAGAAAATGATCTAATAATCCAAATGCATGATTTTAAGTAGAAAATACAATGTTTCAGACATCTTTTAATGGTGAATACAAGAGGGCACTTATGAGTTGCACGTTTACTAGAAAAAAAGCCAGTGTCAGTATAGATACATATATATATACATATACACTAGTGTGCATCAGTTTTTAGTTTTCAGTTTCTAACCACGTGTCAGGATATTAAAGCTCACATGGTCAAGATGTCAAATCCTTGTATTCATCAGTTTGATTAGCATAATAGATTTTCAATTACAATGTTTTCAAATATGCTTTTATTTCAAGATTTTCAGATCAATACATATAATTATTCACAAAATGTCAGGCTCAAGGGCTAAGAGTATGTTTTTAGTATAAATTCATATCATGAGATGAAATAGAAATTCAGACCACAAAACAACTAAAATAGTAAACATAGCTAAATATAAAACTCTATAATAATAGTTTGGACAACTAAAGCAACTTCTTATAAGAAAATCATTATTTATGATAGAAAGCGTTAAGGAAACACTTACTGAGTGATTTATCACTCACCTTTTTCTGTTTTCCTTCTATGCAGGTCAATCAGATAGACACTAATAAAGGATGAGCTAGCTATGGTTACAAAGGGAATATATACAGTTTTGAGCAGAAAGCATGACTGTGACTTACATGTTTTATATAGTTTTCATACATTCTTAATGAGGTTTATGCATGTATTTTGGCATAGTTTACATATGCGTATCACCTTTTAAACAATAATAAATAATGATTTTTAGTATATGTGCATACAAAATGGAGTTTTCATCCCACCACTATTTACTTCATGTTTTCTTCATTTGCTTACATGATTTTAGTTAGTTTGTGTAAGATTCCTACTGTATATATTTGTAAAGGTTTATACTAAATATTTATTTATTATGTTAACTAGAAATATAGACAAAAAGAATAGTATATATAGTAGTAGGTCTTACAATGTATATGTTTTCTTTTTGTTTTAGGTAAATGATGTTTGCAAGTACCATTGCTGAAAACCTTCACAAGACTATAACTTGTCCACTAGGGTTGATTAGGAGTTTAAAGGCCTATTGTATACATTAAATACAATCGTGACAACCTATGGAAGTGGTTTAGGTTAGGTTAGTTAATTTAAAATAGGTTAATTTTGAACACTTTAAATTTTTATTTCTTTTAAATTTATGTTGTAGTTTAGTTTTAGTTCTTTTTTTTTGCTAAGGACTAGCAAAAAATTGGCTAAAGGTCTTGATACGTGTCTGTCACACTTTGAATTCTATGGTTGATTTATAGAGTTTTAGAGGTGAAGTGACAATTTTACCTTTTGGAGGAAATTATGGAATTTATGTAAATTCGATAGAAAGCAAGACGAAAGATGCTCACAAATAACCAGTAAATGATTCAAGTCATATTCGAGGCAGAATGAGCAAGCAAGGGACAATGGAGAAGGAATGTTTTTTGTGTTGTGATATGATTTTGTTAAGTTACAACAGGATTTTGTTGTGTCACAACGGGACCAAGGCCTTATTTCGACAAAAATTCTATATCGTGGTAGAATGAGAAGAGAGGCTTCTATGCTATAGTAGGAGAATTGTTGAGCTTAATAACCAAATTTATAGAATCTTTGTGCTAAGATAAGGAAATTTTGTGTCATGACATAATGATGGGATTGCATTAACGACTCTTATTCCTAAAAGGACTCTACTTAGATTTAACCCTAGCATATAAGCAACTTATTATCTACATTAAGGATGTTTTGAGAGGGTACCACCAAAGCTTAAAGGAAATAGTTCTAGCAACCTTTTGAGAGATTACAACAAGGATTGATCCAAGCAACTATTTAAAAATCATTCAAGGTTGGATTGTGCAACAAATGAAGTTGTTCTTTACTAAGGGTTTTATTGTTCTTAACTTTGAAATATGTTTCTCTTGAATTTATTTGATAAATTTTCTTGGTTGATCATGAGCTAAATTAATATTCACTACAGCAAGGATGTAACCTAATTGTGATACTCAATTCATTAATATAATTTAAGTTTTCATTCTCCTCATATGAGTTAATTAAATCTCAATTGTATTTCTTATTATTGGATGATTGGTGACCATTCAATTTTATATTGGATTTCATAATAATAATTGAGAAGTAGGTTATGAGATTAGACTTATTAATAATTATCAAGAATTAAGAGAAGATTACAGATAGACAAACATAAGGTGAGAGGTTGTAACAGTTTATGAATTGAGCGAAAACTAGAGATAAGTGAACACAAATTATGTGGTTGTTACAAATTTTTAAACTTTATGCATTTTTTGATATTGAAAGGAACTTAGAGATGTAGTTAGTAATAGGTATAAGTTAATAATGTCAATGGGAGTAGTTATTAATAAACTAATAAATTCAACCCTTAACCTATGAAGATAAACTAGAAATTGAAAGGTTAGTAAATAGGTGAAACTTTAGCCCTAATGTCAGTTATCTGATTAGTTTTCTTGTGATTTTCTATAGCTTTGTTTCCACTTGATATAGCTAGTTAATTTAATTTATTAGATTAGTTGCTATTAGAATTTCATTGTTCAAATAGTATTAGAATTAGGAGGTTTAGTAATTAGAACAGTCCCCATGGGATTGACATTCGAATTTAATTTTATTGTACTCAAGCAAACTAATACACTTGTTAGGATTGAGGTAAAAGTTTTAAGACTACTTAACGGAGTCCAAAGAAACAAACAATGAAAACTATGAATAGGATAAAATCAAAAGTTGTATGAACCAAAATTGTAGCTAAACAGAAAGGATAACAATTGACAATGGTACTTCAACTACCACAAAATTTTTATTTTGATATTTTCAGGTTCTTTCCTTTAACAAAAATAAATTGTTTTTTTCCACAACCTATAGCAAGTAATCACACAATGAATTTGCACTTGAAAATTCAATCAGCGAAGTAACATAAAATATGGATACGATAGCTAGGATGATGAATTTAACAAGGATTTCAATTCAATTTCTAGGGTTTTGATTGCTAACAAGTAATAGGAATAATTCAATGAATAATAAGCAATAACCAATTTAAAAATAACGACAATGTAAAGCAAGAACAGAGATGTCGAAAAACACAAAGACGTAAGGGAAAGCACAAAAATTAATAGGCAGAACACGTAAGGGAAAGATTAAAAAAAGGCTAAAGGACTTATTTCCACCCATAGTTTGAGACGGGACAAAATCCCACCTTTCAAGTTTTAAAAACCCAAAATCCCACCATTAGACTAAATTTTAAATATTTTTTATAATTTTTTAAATAAAATAATTAAAATACTCTTATAAAAAAAATTTTTAAAATAATTTTTAAACATAAAAATTTTCAATAAATTTTTAAAAAATTTCAAAAAATTTTTAAAAAATTCAAAAGCATATTTAAAAAATTTTTAAAATTTAAAAAATTAAAATAACTACCTCCACCAGTGTCGATGGTGGTAGCTGCCCATAATGAAACTAGGTAGCCGTTTTCGACCACCTGGTTTTGACCTCTTTGTTTGATGGTGGCGGCCAGATTTGGCCTCTTCATTCGGTTTGGCTACTTCTGTCAGAAACAATGGCCAGAAATAACTAGTGGAGCCGAGACTGACCCTTTCTGACCTTTTTCGATTCCTTTTTCTGACAGAGGTAGCCAAATCAGACCATCTTCATCAAACGGGGAGGTAAGACCAAGTGGCCAGATCGACCACTTAGTTCTATTATGGGCTGCTACAACCATCGGCACCGGCAGAGGTAGTTGTTTTAATTTTTTAAATTTAAAAAAATTTTTAAATATATTTTTAAATTTTTATAAATTCTATATCTATATAAATTTTATTTTATTATTTTATAAAATTTTAATTTTAAAATGAAAAAAATGTCTATGAATTATTGCTGTTAATCATTATATTTAATATTAAATTTAATTTAAAAATAAAATTTTAAATTTTTGAAACCTAAATTATGGGTGTGTATAAGTCCTTAGGCCTCAAAAAAACTCCTACAAATTTGCTATAATACTGTTTGATGCGGACCCGTAGTTCAAAGATTTGCAAACCCAGATCGAATGATTATTACCAGTAAAGCCAGACAAATTTTTATGGGTTTTTTCGACCAAACTGAAACCATGTATGATCTAAGCATATAAAATCCCAATCCTAGATTTATCAATTAAAACCTTAATCCAATTGAAACTGCAGTTTGACTGGATCTCATAGAGTTTGTATTTGTTTTGTTCAATTGAGAACAAAAAAGACACTCAATTAACAGAATTTAATCTGATTAAAGTAAATTAAACTTCATCAAATTTGGTTGTGGGAAAAAAAAAGAACCCTTTTATGGTTAAGGTTAATCCTAGAAGCATCAGTAGTTTAAATTGCATAGAAATTAAGGCAAAATTACAAAAAAAAAAAAAAAAAAAAAAAAAAAAAGAAAACCCAAAATAACATAATGAACGGGCGTACAAGTTTCTGTCTCACCGCCGTGGAATCTGAGCTCACCGCGGCACCTAGCAATGACGCACCCATTTTTGAATGAAGCACCAATTCTTCTCTAAGCGCACTTGGAGCAGCGTGGTGTGAGCTTGTCGCGACACCAGAGCAGTCTCCAGCGTCCTCCTAGCCTTTCTTAGCTCCAAACTCTCCCAAACCGCCTCCTTTCGAACCCAAGCCCTCCCGAGATTGAACAAGGTTGACATAAAGTCGGTTCTTCATGTTCCTTTGAGTCCACAATAATTTGGTCAACCTCCTTCAACAACCTGATCTCCCAAGTATGCCCAGATCTGATCCTTGCTTCCCGATACCGCTTAGCCCTAGGAGTATGACTTGGAATCTACTCCAACCGTCTTATATAAATTCTTCTTTGACGACAAACTAGATTGCAATATACTTCACGACACCACACTGGAAATACAATTAAAACATCAACAAAAGATTGTAAATTTTTAGTTCTCATGGCGCTCGTTGACTTGTTTAATCTGGAACAACTTGAAAGAATGATCCAAAATTTTCTCTAACAAAATTCAAATCAGATTGCTTATATTACGTTAAAAGTTAATAGAAAGGTCTTTCCGAATGCTATAAGGTTTTAAATATCATGACCACACAATAGTGACGAATTTCCAAATTTATCTTTGGCTACTTCAAATTTTTTAAAACATGGTGAACATGGAGAGAGAGTGAAGATGGAAAAATTGAGAAGATGGAATGAATATGAAGAAATTAAAGATGAAAAGAGTTTACACTATTAAATGAAGGACATATGGTTAGGGATAATAGATGAAATTAGAGAACAAACACCGTTTGCGTGAAAAAATTACAAGCGTCATTTCTAAATTTTGATATCTTAATAATATCACTAAATATAATTCCTCTACAATTAATGGTTAAATTGAAGTAGAGTATATAATTAGAAATTTTAAGGCAGAGAATAAGAAATCGAATGGCTTAAAATTGATAAAAAGGTTCTTTTAACTAATTTATATAACAGAACATAAAAATAATAAAAAAAAGAGTTAATAATTCAATCGAATAGTGGAGGCATAGACGTTGAACGTCCAAAAGATAGAGGATAGGCAAGCGAAGAAGCTAAAAAGAAGTTGCATCAGATGCTGCTAATGGGAGCTTCTGCTTCAGTTCCAGAGAAATCAATCCACGAATTCACTGTCAAGGTTTTCTTTTTCTTTCTGTTTCAATTCTCGGTTGCTTTATTGAATTATTACCATTTCATTGTGTTGAATCGTTTAGATCTGGAACAGGATAGCAGTGGCAAAGACGTGGACCTCAGCATTTACAAAGGGAAGGTCCTCCTTGTTGTTAACGTTGCCTCCAAATGGTTTTTTTTTTTTTTTCCCATTCTGCTTTTGCTTTTGGGTTTCGATCAACTTATTTTTTTCTTACTTTTAATTATGATTTTCCCCCTTTTGGGATAGTGGCTTCACAAATTCGAATTACACCCAGTTATCCGATCTGTATAACAAATACAAGGATAAAGGTTCCTTCTTTTTTTCCTTACATCTTTTAATGTTCCATGTTTGAAGTGCGAAATTCTATTTTAATTTCTTTATTTGTGATTAAACCGAATTTGTATTTGTATTTTTTATTTCTTTAATTTCACCTATCAACGGATGTGCTACTGTAAATTTCGTTTGTGTGCTTTTATTTTTATTTTGTATGATTTTCCCTTTTGACCTAATTGAAGGAAACTCATGCATGAAATACTCGACCATATCTATCTATCTATCTATAAGTTAATTTCTTATGTTATGTTAAACAATTACATAAGAGTATCGTTGCTTTGATATTGTAGTCATCAACAACAAAATTATGTGTTTTTCTGTTGCAACTAAATCATAATGGATGATTTCAGGTTTTGAAGTTTTGGCATTTCCGTGCAACCAATTTTTGAAGCAAGAGCCCGGGTCAAGCCAGGAAATTCAAGAATTTGCATGCACGAGATTCAACGCCGAATATCCGATTTTTGAAAAGGTAAATGTATTGTTATAGAGATTGGTAATTTATTTATATCACTATAATGGCATTTTTTTTGGGGGTGTTGACTTTACTAAACTTTCTAGCCAATTTACCCTTTTCTTAATTTTTTTAAGAATATTTTCCAAATGTGAATGATCCAAATATGGATAAAACATTGCATGAGAAGTTGCTTCAGTTTTCGTTTAAAACTATGAACTTTGCCACTACTCTATCATGTTAATAGTCGTAACTGTTAACTCGTCCTGATGCTAGATGTTGAGTAATATCAATTTGGTAGCGACAGTATAATTTGTGTCGTATAAAGAGTGCAATGGCAGCTTCATCAAGTTCAACAGAAACAGGAAAAATAAAAATAACCCTTCCTTTTGAAACAATCACGGTTGTAATAGATAAAAGAAAGGGTATAATGAGTGTGGAAAGAATATGATCCCACTCACGTAGCCTTGGATCAGACACTGAGGCTTTTCTCTTATGGAAAATCACTATAAAAACCAGCTTGAAACAGAAAGCCTAACATATTAATAATTAGGTATGAATTTCAGTTTCAAATTGTGTGCCATCGACGCTGTCTAACGCGTATCTTTGCCTTAGTTTATTTCATCTATCACAGGTAAAAATTTATCACAACTACTGGTTAGCTTTTACGGTTTTCCTGAATGGGTTTTAATGATTAATTTTGTAGTTAAATCATGCAAATTGACATAAGTATCTTTGAACTTGGTTCTTCCTGGTTGACGTTCATCTATAGTGAAGATGCTCATTCTAAGTAAAACATGTTTAATTTGGTTTTTGTTTTAGCTCTTTCACTAGGTTTATCATGTCAACATGTGTTTTTCTTCGAAAGTTGATCTGGTATTTGTGTTTTTCTTGACTTTATTCTGGCTTTGATAGCGGAAGTTAGTTGATGAAGTTCGGTAATAATTGCAAATGATTATTGGTGCTCAATAATCTTATTTTTAGGTACGAGTGAATGGTCAAACTGCAGCACCTATCTACAAATTCCTCAAAGCAAGTTCTTCTGGAGTGTTTGGGTCCAGAATAAAGTGGAACTTTACCAAGTTTTTGGTTGATAAGGAAGGGCATGTCCTTGATCGCTACGGAACAACCGCTCCTCCTATGGCAATTGAGGTACTGTTTGTTCCACCATGAGTTGTGCAGATCAGTACATATGTTTCACGTTGTTAGGGTTTTCAAATAACTTCTGTTGGTCTTCCTCTTTGCTTTTGGTTTCTTGATGCAGGGTGACATAAAGAAAGCCCTAGAAATTGTTTAAGAAAAATATGATTATGGTTAACCTTATTCAGCCGACGTCATGAGAATTTATCTGATGACTGTTGCAGCAATTGTATTGAATCTACATATTATTTTTAATTCCTAACTTATCGTTTATGTACTTTCTCTATGATGTAATTTACACTCTTCCAACTTTTTTGCGCAGTACATAGTAAAGATATTAGCTTGGAGAAATAAATGGCTAACTTGGATTAGCTTGGTTAGTCTAACCAAGAATTATTGTCAAATGAAGTCTAGATCATGGCTAAAACCCATTTTTAATATCATTTCGGTAATTACTAACTTACAATTGAATGTAAAAATGAAGGACCCAATTTAAGTAGTGGAAAGAAATAAGCTTTGAAGGATAAAACAAAACCTAATATAAATGCTTATGAAGCTGAAGGTTGGAGATCAGTTCCTTAACCAGCAGTGTTATACTGATTGCAAGTTATGAAATAATATGAATAATTATTTTCGAGGTGAGATTGATCCACCAAAAGGGTGGTGAAATGAAATATATATTTGAAAAATTCAAAATAGTCTGAAAAAAACCTAGTCAAAATCACTTTCTAGTAGTATAAATGAAAACATTTAAATACAAACATAGGGAGTTTGATAAACTTGTATACTTGCACTATGACTCCTCCAAATTTGTGTGTGGCAAAGAAACTTGATCTATGCTCACTATCCAACCTTCTTGAGGTAGTACTTGTAGTATCTACACAAAGCATGAGTCTTAGGAGGCCAAAATCATTACCTATATGTAGCATTGTGAGTGTACGAGTAGGGGTGTGTCTTGTGTATGGGCATGACATAATGGTTGTGAGAAAAAATTAAAATTGAGGGAATTTGCCGTGTATTTATAGAAAAACCAATGTATGGTCATACATGTTACATGTACGATTGTTGAATTTGACTTTTATGATGTACGATCATACATGGTACATGTATGACAACACATCCAATGCTTATCTAAACTTTGTAATCATGATGATTTCTTGTAATGGGTAAATATCCTAAACAACTATCAATCTGTTGTCATGTACGGGCACACTTTATCAACAATTTAATATACAAGCGTACATGAGCAAGTCCATCTAAATCTATACCAGATTTAGACTTTTCAAATCTAATCCAATAAACACTACTACCTAGCAACCATGTATGGGCATACATGTAATTATGTATGGTCATATACTAGGCTAAAATCAAATTTGACTTCTAACTTTTTATGTTCTAATCCAATAAGTCAATGAAAACTTTGTTCAAACATATACCTCCCACTTAGATAAAAAAATCTCTTACCTTCAAAGCTTGATCAACTCTTATTATATGTAACTCATAAGTTCTTTACTAAACTGATAACATCCAAATGTAGGTTTAATCTAGACACAGACTACGAGCAATCTCTAGCAAAACATCACAACCATCCTTCAAGAAAAGTGTTAGTAAATAATTTTAAACTTGATCAATCTAATAGTTAATGTATAATTCAGTTCCTTCATTATATTGCATCTTTAGAGGCTAAGACATAGAAGTAATATTCACCTTAAGAGTTCCTTGTAATCATAGAGTGACAATCATCAAGACCAAATGTCAGACTTGGTTTCAACCCAATCTCATCATGGCCACAAATTTAAGTGGTCAAGGATACTTACCAGTAAACATATCAAAGATCCTATTCTCGTGTTTGGGAGTGATAAATCCTTGTCAATTACTACCTTTATAATTGTTAGAGTAAGTTCCCTTTAGCTAATCAAATTTTTGTATATTTATAATTATGTATTTATTAATAAAAATGCATTTTATTATTCATTCATCTTTATGTATGGTTATAAATATGTTTGTTAAGAACAATATGCTCTTAAAATGGTTGAACAAAGTCAAAAAATCCGATGAGCTGATTGTGTTTTCCTTATGTACTCATTAAGGTGTATATTCTAGAAAGCATATGTAGGCCCAATGCTACCTAAACTTAGGACATTAGTAATGGTGATAAGACTATCATAGTATAGAACAATTCGACAAAATGGTGGCAATAGTTTATATGTGTTGAAACTATTGTTTGTAGTTTAGTGTAACACATAAGTACATGTTATGTACTAAGCATGTTTACCAAGATAACCTAATAAGAGGATTCCATATAAAAGATGATTCTTATGTCAACAAAAATATCCTCTTAATATGATGGTATATATGGTTTTTCAATTTAAGGTCATTAAACTACTTTATACAAAGATTAGTACAATTTGATACTATCTAATGTGCCACCATAATAGGTACTACCATAAGGGTGGTGATTGAGGGTAGATGTCATATAGCCACATGTCTATTGTATATTAGTTGTATTATTTATGTATGACAATAATTTGTAATCATATGTTGATATTAATAATATGAGGGACTTAAGTTATATTATTGTTTATTAAATATAACGTAGCCTTAGTATTGTAATATTGATATAACAGAATCAATTGATTGATCATTGATAGACTTATGATTAGAATAGATATTACACATAACATTATACAAATAATGCTTCTAAGTTTTTAAGGTAAACATACTCGAAATGATATTTTGAATATCTTAACTCATAATCTTTTAATTGCCTCAAAGCATAAGCTATCACTTTAACACCTTGTATCAATACTAATCTATACTATGATAAGGTGCATTTGCATATTTATCATACTCTACTCCCTTCTCAGTCAAAACCAACATTGGAGCATTAGTTGTTCTCTCCTTTAACTCTTGAAATTTGACTTCACACTTATTAGACCATTAGAAAGAAACCTCATTTTTTGTCAAAGTAATCAACAGTTTAATTAACTTAGATAACCCTCAATGAACCTCTTATAATAACAAAAAAAAATCAAGAAAACTCTTAATCTTCTTATTCGTCCTTGATATTTATCAATTTAACATAACCTTTACTATGATCTATAAAAATACCCTCGACTAAAACAACATGCCTAAGAAATACCACACTATCTAACCAAAGTTATATTTAGAAATTTTGGTACATAATTATTTTTCTATCAATCTTTGTAATACAATCATCAAATACTACTTATGTTCATCCTTACTCTTTAAATATACAAAATATCATCAATAAATACCACATAAATTTATCTAGGTAATCCTTATACACCATATTCATCAAATCTATGAATATTACTAGAGTATTAGTCAACCTAAAAAGTATCACTATAAACTCATAATAGTCATATTTTATCTTAAAAGTAGTCTTAGGCATATCCTTATATATAACTCTATCTTGATGATTCTTAAATCTTAAATTGATATTAGAGAACACCACTACTCCTCTTAGTTGATTAAACAAATCATCAATCCTCAACAAAGGATACCTATTCATGATAGTCACCTTATTTAACTCTTACAAATCAATATGCATCCTCATCAAACCATTTTTCCTTTTACAAACATGATCAAGCACCCTACAATGAATAACTTGACCCTAATAAACTTTTTATCTAGTAACTTCTATAACTATTTTTTCAACTCTTATAACTCAATTAGGAAAATCCTATATAAAACCTTAGAAATCAAAACAACACCTAGTACCAACTTAATATTAAAATCAATCTCTCTTTTTGGAGACAAGCCTAAAAGATTCTTAGAAAACTCATCTAAAAACTCCCTAACCATAGATACATCCTCAATCCTTGTACACTACTCATCGTTACCAATAATATTAGCCAAAAACCCTATACAAACTTTACTCAACATTTTTCTCATTGTAATACAAGAGATTATTACATTTTGCATCTTAACTTTACCAAAATAAACTCATCTCTATCACTCAACTGAAATTGAACCTTTCTTTTCTATGATCAATCTCAATATCATATTAACCCAAAAAAATTATGCCTAGAGTAATATCAAAATCTGGTATCACTATTACAATCAAGTCAACAAATAATACATTTTCTAATTTATCACCACCTATCCTACTAGTGCCTGATCATTTAACACTAAAGTATTATTTGATAGCTCTATACAAATTTTTTGATCAACCATAATGAAACTTAATCATAATCTACCAATAATATTTTTTAGTAATAAAGCAATGTATCGCACCATAATCAACTAAAACAAATATAGAAGTTCCATGAAATATACTAACCTATGACCACTATTAGATTAGCATTTATTTTTTCTTATACCTAGAAAAACACTCAAGCCTTGCCATCTCGAACATTACCAATAGCACCTCTAAAAAAACACTCGAACACCCTATGGCTAGATTGTCTACACTTAAAGCACATATTTTAACTTATGAAACACTTACCCAAATACTTCTTTTTAACATTTAACACATACTGGCAAATCCATTCAAGCCTTTTTATGACCTTTAAAATCTTTGTTATTCTATAATGGTCATTTATTCTTATCTTTATTATTATTTTTGGCAAACATCCTTATCTTCTTCAGACAAACCTCAAACCTCAATGCTATTGCCAATGTCTCACTATACCTTTGAGGCAAATAAGCACCTGTCATAAGATCATGAGTAATGGTTGGATATAAACCATGAATAAAATTTTAGACTCTACCCTTCTTTGAGCTAGCCAAACCAAGAGTAAATCTAGCTAATACATTATATCAAGTCATATACTCCCTAACTGAACTATTCCCTTAAGTCAACTTAATAAACTTCAAAGCTTTGGCATAAGTCAAATCACCACTTTTGAATTTATCTTCAAAATTCTCTAAAACTCCCTCTAACTCAACCTTGACGTATAAATTAATATCTTGGCTGAGTTTTACCAAACCCTCATATCACCTTTCAGGAAATAAACTATATATTATACCTTTTCCTAATCAAACATCTTATACCTATAACACTCTTAAATGACTCTATCCACTCCTTAACCATAACTAGATCCTTAAAACCATTGAATTTATATGAATAATACACCCTAGGCAAACTGTAGACCAAATGTAACCATTTTTAACCTAAAAATGATGAATTATAAGTATCATCCCTATAAACGTAGCCTTGACTACCTATTTATAATCGATTCTCACTCTTCGTCATTTAGAGCCTACTTGATCATCTTGCTAACATGAGTAACACTCATGTTAGCCTAAAAACCTCTTTTTATACCAAAAGTAGGTCTAACTAACTTACCATCTCATGGTTGTGACATTAGGTAAATATAACACCAACACCTCTCTTACACTTGTATAAGCTTAATATACGTAATCATGACGTTGTAGAATATGAATACATGGTCATGTATTTCCCGCATTTATAGTCAAGCATCATGACCTGCCCTAATAAATCTTGATCAAATTGCCATTAATCAGCACTAAATCACTATCATTCAACATCAAATAATAAATATAATCATCAAATCGTAGTTACATATTCATCATAGTAAGTAATCATAATCAAACATGCTTATAACTTCATCATGATCATATCACATCATGTTCTTAATTATATAATTATAACAAGCATTTCAACTAAATTTCAATATCAAACAAACATGAATTCACATACACCTCATAATTTAGCTCAAGCATTAATTAGATCTAGAAGAATACATACCTTAAGAATAGCTTTCAAGATTCAAAATTGATAATTAAATAATACTTTGATAAATCATGCATAATCCTTCTTTTATGCTTAGATCTACATCACTACATGCTTAATTTCACTTGATCCAATGTAATTACATGTTTTCAATCATCAATCAAGTTTAATTATCACTAAATCAAGCTTTAAACGTTAGATTACAGTGAACACATGCATTAAACTTCAAAATTAGCATATAAAGCTTAATAATTTAGTTATTATTATTGTTTATTAACTTTCTTTCTCTCTCTCTTTCTAACTATTTCTCTAATCATTGATGACGATTAATGATGATCTTAAGCTCTTTTAACTCTTTACTACATGTTGTTTAAAGTTATTTAGATTTTTGTAACTTATAAATTATGAAATAAAACAAATTTTAACTATTTCATATATGTGACATCAAAACACAATATGCATAGTGCTATCTCATGTTATACATGTGATAAAATCTTAAGGTACTAACTTAAAATAAAGACAATAACCTTTTTACCCCTAATATTTTAGATTACCCTTTTTCTTACCCAACTTATCAATTTATGAAAATTGAGCCACTACATCTAGTATAAATGTAAGTAAGGGTAAGTGATCCCCAGTCAAATTAGGACACCATATCTAAAACATGAAGAGCCCATAAATATGCCATACTACCCTTATAGGATGTATTAAAGAATAGGACAATTCCAAATAAATAAAGTAAGAAACAATAGGTGTACTGGTCTACCCATGCCTATGTACGCTCTCTCTTATTGAAGTCAGCCTCTAAAGTTGTCCTCAACTTCTCATATAAAAATTCCATCTACTTGTTCTCAATCTTTAGGAGAATGCTTAAAATAATCTATATATATTTGTCATAGATCTTTTTACTACCTAGAGTGCATAATGAAACATCAAATAGGACTGGCTTTCTAACATATGACACCCTCATGATGGCTATAAAGTCTGATAGGGTAATCATTATATCTTTGATAGGTATATGGAACATATGGGTATAATCCCACCACCTCTCACAAAACATATGGCATAAGTAGGCATCAATATTTATCTTCATAAGTCCATAAACTAGATAAGTATGTTGAATCCTATCATCACGAAACACTCTTATAATAAGATAAGAAAAGTGTAAGACCACTATCAAGCTCATGGAAGGCCTTGTAACATCTCTAATGAGTTACATCTTGTTGAAAGAAAATGAAGAGAAAATATTGT
Organism: Anacardium occidentale; assembly: GCA_026122585.1. Lineage (NCBI taxonomy): Eukaryota > Viridiplantae > Streptophyta > Magnoliopsida > Sapindales > Anacardiaceae > Anacardium > Anacardium occidentale. The sequence goes on along the minus strand of JAJEJH010000997.1, from coordinate 31,382 downwards.
ATAAAATAAGGATAAGTCATGGAAATAAGGATTAAAGCTCAAACTTGATAAATTTTTTTGTCAAATGAGGTTTTAATGGTAATTTGTGTCATTTAAAGGTTGATATGTATTTAAAATTAAGGATAGTTTTAGGTCAAATAAGGTTTAGGATGGTTTTGAAGTGTAAAACTTTAGGTCTCAATTTAGTTAATCAGGAGTAGAAGTAGAATTTCAAAGTGAATTTGGTTAATTAATGGAAGAAATGGAATAATTTGGCCAAATAGGGGTAAAATTAGAATTTAAGAGAAAATTTGGTCATTAAAGGGTAATTAGGTACCTTAACTGCAAACATTTATAAGCTTAAGGCTCATATATATGACAACAATCTGGAGAAGAGTGGAGAAAACCTAAGTCAAATGAAACATAGATGTGAAGTAAAACCCATAAAAACGTTATAAGGTCTATGACAGATGTTTACTAGTCATGTTGTACTTACAACTTAAAGATGGTATCACTATAAGATAAAAAGGTTATAATGGTGTTTTTTTAGCGGCGTTTGTGCAAACGCCACTAAAAACCCTATCTTTAGCAGCGTTCATTACAATAAATTTGTTTTATCGTGACTAAATCGTTGTGATAAAGATAAATTTTGTCATTATAAATACTTTTATTATGACCAAATTTTTTTTTTGTCACTATTTATGTGTGGTAGATGAAATTTTAAGAAATGATTGTCACAAAATTTAATTTAATCACTATAGATACATTTATTATGACAAAAAAAATCATTTCGTCAATAGTTTTTTGGAGGGAAATTTTGGAGCCAAAATGACTAGGTTATTGTGACAATAGTATTGTGATGAATATTAATTTTGTCAATTTAAATGTCTTTATTGTGATAAAAAACCATTTTGTCACTATTTATTATAGAGAAAATTTCGTTATGTTAGTAATTCTATTGTGACTAAATTAATTTGTCAGAAATTATAGTCACTATTAATTTGAAGGAAAAATTTTAATCAAAACATCTTGGTTATTGTAACATACACTAATTTTGTTAATACAAAAATCATGTCATTGTTATTTATTTGTCACTTTTTTTTATTGCATTATTTATTTGTCTCCTTAAAGGCTTTTATTGTAATAAAAAATATTATTTAGTCACTAATTATTGGAAGAAAGCTTTTAAGGCAAAACAATTTTA
>JAJEJH010000997.1:0-30184 GCA_026122585.1 Anacardium occidentale | reverse complement strand
TCATTGCTATTTATTTGTCACTTTTTTTTTTTTATTGCATTATTTATTTGTCTCCTTAAAGGTTTTTATTGTAATTAAAAATATTATTTAGTCACTAATTATTGGAAGAAAGCTTTTAAGCCAAAACAATTTTATTATTGTAATGGATACTAATTTTATCAACAAAAATATATTCATTATGAGACAATTACTATAAAATATTATTTAATAATAAAAATACGTTAAATTTGATACATAACTCTTTTAAACATAAATTTACTTAGTTTGAATCTTAATGGCTTTTTTTTTTTATTTTTACTAATTTCATTTCAAAAGATAGATAATTTTTATAGTCAAATTCATATAATAATCTTTGTATGTGAATTGATGGCAATTTTTTTTTAAACCAAACACATTTGGTTTGTCTTTATTATATAGTAATTTATTAATTTTCGATCTCATAATATTTTATAATATAATAATATTTTCATTAGTGTCAAAAGATTGAACAAAAAATTTACATTTTAATATAAATTCAAATTCCAAATAAAATTTTGCCATAAAACTAAAATAACATTAAAAAAAAAGTTCAAACTGCAATACACCAAAATTTAAAAAATAATATTGTTTCCTCTAAATGGTCCTTCAACATATCCAAAAATATCTATTTATTTCAATAATAGCCACCTGAAAAAAAAAAAAATAATAAAGTCAAGTATTATAAACTATATAATGCAAGGATAAAGATATAGTATTAAATATGTATTTTGACACATGCAAACTATATAAACATTTAACAAATCAACAAATTGAAAGTTGAACAATAAAAGACTTGAAAACAACTTCAACGCTACACATGTATCATTAATTTCTTATTTTATCTTTAAATTTTGGCAAATAATTCATCAATGTACATACCTAATTTACAATTGAAAAGTAACAAATTTAATTTTGTAAATTATCATCATCCATGTTGTCATTTTCTTGAGAATCAATGTCTCTACCATCCTTATCCATTGTAGTATCAATTTCATATGAAATATTATCTTCAGTTGAATTTTCCATCTCAAAAAATCCTTCCGTTCGATTTACAAATTGAGAAGCAATTTCATCTGGTGAAATATCATTTCAATGTAAAGGTTCAATAATTTCATCAATAAATTGTTCAAGATCATGAAATTTAGTGCCTACATGTTGCTGGTATGCCTCATCATCTATTTCACCACTCTCTTCTTCGACTTATGTAACATTGTACAAATTTCTTGGATATACTCTTCCTACAATTCACCAATCTCCACCATTTTTTAAGTCAACAGTATAGAAAACTTGTTCAGCTTGAGTTGCTAAAACATATGGGTCATTTTCATACCATCTCTGTCCCACATTTACACTAACCAAACACCCATCTTTCTTTATTCCATTCTGTATATCACCAACATCCCACCAATCACATTTGAATCAACAAACATGACATCCATGTTCATATCGCACTTCAATAATATCTTTCAAGATGCCATAAAAATCAATCTCTTTAGAATTATGTTCTCCTTTAACCCCAACACCATTATTTTGAGTGCGACGTTATTGATCACGATCAACTGTATGAAATCTAATCCCATTCATAATTATACAACTATATCTTGCAACACGTATATCAGGACTTAATCCAAGAACAAATAAATCATCCTTTGGTCAAATTAGTCCATTCATGCATAATTGAGTAACCTATGAATAAACCCAAATTAATTAGTCAAAAATATTTCAAATTATAATACAAAATTTTGGAGTGGGATATAAAGGTGTACTTAAAATAATTTATACAAAAATTAACATATATTAGTTAAATCGACAAACAATAGAATAATAATACAAAATCACATAATTGGTTGTAGAGGTACACTTACATGATTTTTGAACCAGGAAGGGAATTTTTCTTGATGCCTTTTTTGCACATTCAAACAACTTATTTGCTTCAGTTCATCCATATGTGAATTAATAATAGTAGATGATGAGTGAAATCATAATTAGTTATTATAATGATAATTCTGTATGTATAAAATAAAATACTAAATATAGTTCTAACCTTAGATAGTCATCTATCTCACTGCAGTTGTTTAATATATACCATTTGATCATTTCAAAATCAGCATCCAGTAACACCTCATACGTTGCAGCTCCTACTGGCCTTACATTTTGTTTAAAGACATCAAAGCCACCAACACCATCTTGGCCTCCATCATAATTTCGCTCTGGTCTATTAAATTTTGTTTCAACACCTTGAAGGTATATTGAACAAAAATTAAGGCATTCTTTGGCTATATATGCTTCAGCTATAGAACCCTCAGGACGTGCTTTGTTACGAAGAAACTCCTTAAGTGTGCGCAAATATCTATATATAAAATGTATCACAAATATAAGTGTAAGATCTCATGGTTGGTAATAGATGTTAGGTATAATTTAAAAGCAACTAAACTCACCTTTCAATAGGGTACATCCATCGATGTTGAACAGGGCCTCGCAATTCAATTTCACGATAGGATGTAATTATTGCAGAAATTATGCAGAATATAATTGGTTCAGGATATGATTGGTGCATATTGTACTTGATAAAGGATGTAATTGGTATAGGGTGTAATTGGCGAATATTGTAATTGGCACAGGATGTACTTGGTGCAATACGTAATTGTCACAGGACGTAATTGAGGCATATTACAGGATGTAATTGCTACAAGTGTTTTATTTTCAATTACTATTTTGCTAATTAATAAAATAAAACAAAAAAATTGGATAGCTTATAAAAAAACTCATTTTACTATTTAATATTTTTAATTAACATATTAGGTTCGATTCATATTAAGGTTTGTGTCTGCAAAATTTTTTTATAGTGAAGTTCGGGTTTGGATTCGAGATCAAAAATTGAGTTCGTATTCGTATTCATGTTCACATTTAGTTCATAGGGTTTGCATGTATATTGTATTAAAAATTTATAATTCATAAAATATAATTAAAAAATTTTCAATTTAAGTTCAAATTCGTGCTCGTATTTGATTCGTATGATTCATGTTCAGATTCACATTCACAAATCTATTATTTTCAATTAATATTTTACTAATTGATAAAATAAAATAAAATAAAAAACGATTTAGATAGCTTATAAAAAAACTTATTTTACTATTTATTACTTTTAATTACCATATTAGGTTTGGTTCCAATTCACGTTCGTATTCATCGAAATTTTTTTATAGTGAGGTTTGGGTTTGGATTCGGGATTAAAAGTTGAGTTCGTGTTCGGTTTGTATTCATATTCGTGTTCACATTTGGTTTGTATGGTTTATGTTTATATTGTATTAACAATTTATAATTAATAAAATATAATTAAAAAATTTTCAATTTAAGTTCAGATTTGTGTTCATATTCGGTTCGTATGATTCCTGTTCAGGTTTGTGTGCACAAATTTATTATTTTCAATTACTATTTTATTAATTAATAAAATAAAATAAAAAATGATTTGGATAACTTATAAAAAAACTAATTTTACTATTTATTATTTTTAATTAACATATTAGGTTCGGTTCCAATTCACGTTTGTATTCATCGAATTTTTTTATAGTGAAATTTGGGTTTGGATTCAGGATTAAAAATTGAGTTCGTGCTCTGTTTGTATTCGTATTCAAGTTCACATTTTGTTCATATGGTTTGTATTTATATTGTATTAAAAATTTATAATTAATAAAATATAATTTAAAATTTTTCAATTTAAGTTCGAATTTGTGTTTATATTCGGTTCATATGATTCCTGTTTGGGTTCACATGCACAAATTTATTATTTTCAATTACTATTTTACTAATTAATAAAATAAAATAATAAATCACTTGGATAACTTATAAAAAAACTAATTTTAATTAACATATTAGATACGTTCCAATTCACGTTCATATTTATCGAATTTTTTTATAGTAAAGTTCAAGTTTGGGTTCGAGATTGAGAGTTGAGTTCGTGCTTTGTTGTATTCGTATTCATGTTTACATTTGGTTCGTACGGTTTGTATTTATATTATATTAAAAATTTATAATTAATAAAATATAATTAAAAAATTTCCAATTTAAGTTCGAATTTGTGTTCATATTTGGTTCGTATGATTTATGTTCGAGATCAAGAGTTGAGTTCGTGTTTGTATTCAATTTGATTCATATTAATATTCAGTTTAAATCTAACCCTAATTGAGAGTAAGAGAATTTAATTGAGACTAATTTAAAAATTGATAAGAAAAATAAGAGAGAAACAATATTTTGAATAAGGTCTATTGCTTACAAATAAGAAAAAGATATATATCAGAAAAAAAAAATTATTTAGACAATTAGAAAAATAATAGGATATTTCTTGATATCCAAAAAAATAAAAAATCACAAAATTTTTCCCTCCACCGTAACATGCAAAAGAAGAAAAAAAGGAGATTCTAACTCATTGGCGGCAATATTTTTCAAAGAAATAAAACCTTAATCAAGTGTGGCTGCTTTTACTTTTTAACTTTCCCTCTTCATCTTTCCATTGACAAAAATATAATCAGCCTAAATACAAAGTAATTTTGCAATTTACAGGCTTAACTGTAGGCTTTTGCATATAAACTCTCTAGGTATGCTTAATTTTCTATTTCATCTTCTTAATTTTATTTCACTGAAAATTAAAATATTGATGTCTACTAAACTAAAGAAAATATTGATATCTGAGGTGTTTATTCTTTCTCTTATTGTTTTAATTTTATTATCAAATTTTCTATTTAGAATACATATTTTTTTCTTAAGTCTTAAACATGAACATGAAAAAAATATTATAGCAAGAAGTTACAATACTTTTTCTATTGTTAAACCATTAGCCAGGCATAATAGGATCCAACAATCATGACGCACTGTAATTCCACTCAATTGACAACGTTTCTATATTTCTTTATAAACTGTGTTTTCGTAATATACTTACAGTTGCACTAATTTGATCCAATTTCAAATAACAATTAATGCTCAAATTTATATATTTTTTTAAAAAAATTTTCAGTTGTTTATGTTTCACTACTTTTGTTCTTCTGGGTACCCTGCCTCTATAATACAATTAACGCTCAAATTTATATATTTTTTTTTAATTTCTGATTCTCTATGTACCCCTGCCTTTCTCAATAACAATTAATGGTTTGTATTTTCCTTTCCTAATATTTTCAGTAACCATAGTGACCAAACACATTGTTGACAATTAATTACAAGCAAAAAACAAAATCATGCCGAAACTCTATACACAGACGACGACGAAACTGAAACAAATAAATAAGAAAAAAACACATTCATTTAGTTGTCATGATAGCTCATGTTGTATATGAATTACCACAAAAGATGATGAAATGTTTCCTTCAGCCAGTCAAAGATATCAAACCTAGAAAATTACAATAAATAAATAACGAGGGAAATTTCTTACCGTTAGTGAGATCAAGCAGAAAATCAGCTGGGTTCAAGAAATTGAAGCCATGAAGAGCAGGATATGACAACATCAAGCAAAAGCATTAGAAAATATAAGAGAAATTTTTGAGTTCCGGAAAATCCTTCCCCCTTCCCTTTTTTTCCTCTCCCCTCCTATTTTTACATTTTTCTCTTTTCTAGCTAACGTTATTCTAGATCCTTCTTTTTCTGCTTTTGTGCTTTGTAAATCAATAAAATTACAAAGCTACCCTTACACTTGATTGTCATGTTACCCTCACTATATCTACCAATTACAATGACCAATATACCCAATTGCTAAATTACATAAACACCCTTAATCAAACACAATTATTTTTTACCTTACGCAATATAATTAAAAATTTTAATTCAAGTTTCTTTTCTCTCTCTCTATATATAAATGTGTATGTGATGTTTTATCAAATCATAATTCATATATTTTGATATGTTATTAATTTGTTGCACTTAATTGTATGCACAGGTTTCTCTTTCATGGCACCTGGTGGAAAAAGAAAAGCATCTCATGTGTCCAAGGTTATGCCTTCTACCACTCCTGATACAGTTCAAAAACAAATAACGCCGATTGGTCCAATCTCGACACATAATAGTTTGTTACTTAATTCGTCATCTTCTGAAATAGTTGCTTCTCATCCAATTCATTTCACTTCATCTCATCATGCTCAAAATGATAGTGCAAATACTCAATTAAGTGATGGCAATCTACCTACCGAATCAATTGATTTGACATCTTTCAGTTTGTATAATGCTAGACATAATTAATGCAAAAAACAAATATAAGAAGAATAATTTTTGAAATTGTGGTTTAACTATTTAAAATATTTCTATGTTAATAAATTTTTTTTCTAGATTCTACTGTTAAGAAGAAGAAAGGACGTGGACTTGCTAGAGGTCTTGAAGTAAAAAAGAGGATTAAAGAAGGGAGCAGAATTGATGGAGTCCTTATCAAAAAGGGAACATACTTGTCTGTCGGACCAGCAGAAAAGATATTTAAGATGGAATTAGGTGTCATAACTCGAATGTTAGCTCATCTTCATGTATTTTACTAGAAAGAAATGAAGGAAGTGGACAAGCTACCAATTTTAACAAGACTTGAGGTAATTTAGTTTTGATATTTGTAGTACTCTTTCTTAGTTATTAATTGAAATGATAATGAATTATGAACCTATAATTAGTACTCTTTCTTAGTTATTAATTACAATGTTAATAAGTTATGAATTTATAATTTATTGTAAAGTGAGTTTAATGTGTGCTTGTCAGAGCCACATGCCAAAGAGGTCATTGATGCAGCAATGGGAAAACAGTTTAAGCAATATAAACACCGATGCTACAAGCATTACAAAAAGTATGCAACTTCTGAGGAAGCACGTCAACACCCACCACAAGATGTAAAGGAAATTGATTGGGTTCCTTTATGTGAGCATTTTGAGAGTAAAAAATTTAAGTTAATTTCTTTTAAGTCAAAAGGAGTTTGATTTTATAATTGTATATGTTAGACGAAATATGAAATTGGCATTTATTTGAAGGATCAAAGTGCAGCAAATGTAGTTAATAGAAGTAAATTGAGTGTTACGAATAGGGCTGACTCAAAATCCTATGCTCAACGTTTATATGAAATGGTACTAGTTTATTTCTTAAAATTTTAAATTACCTTATTTAATTTTATTTTACCATTTATCACTTTTATTTATATTTTTTTATCTATACAGGAGAATTCAAAGTTAACTCTTGAGGAACCTGTTGAATTAAACTTGTATCATGATATGCATTATAAAAAGGACGACATTTGGGTACATGAAAAAACTAGAGAGAATTATGTAAGGATATTTTATTTTATTTTATTTTATTACTTATTTCTATGTTTTTATATATATTGTGGGGTGGGAGAGGTCATAATTGTGGCTATAAAAGACAAGTTTGAAGTAAAAGTTTGACTAAAAAGTCTATCACATGTACATATCATTGTAACAATATATATATATATATATATATATATATATATATATATATATATCACAATTTTGTGTGTGTGTATGTGTGTTTGTGTATATGTGTATGTATATATGTATTATGGATGCATATCATATGTTAATTAAATGAGGAATTACTTGTAGCGACCCCCGCCCCAGGTCACTGTGCGCTGCGGAAAGTACTGTTTATAATAGTAAAATATACCTGAGACGGGAACCTCTACAGTAAAAAGGATTGCTGCTGCTGCTGAAATAAAAATTTCTTATAAAAAGAAACTGTAAAGATAATTCAGTATTCAAATATACTGAAATGTAAACGTGAAAACTCAAGCTGCTCATGTATAAAATATACTAGTCATACAGTGTACTAGAGTATAATACACACATATATACATGAGAAAATAAAAGCATGCGAGCCAACATGTCATCTGCTGCGCCGAGCCATATCCCCAAAAATCTCGCAGCAGTCTCGCTCCAGCTCAGCCACGAAACACTGACCTGCAAAAGGAAACAGGGAAGGGAGTGAGTGACAAAGTCACTCAGCAAGCGTTTCCAAACACAACACTCGCAGGTCGAAACTATCTAACTACGTGACTCGCCACGTACGGAGATTCTGCTATACTACTGAATGATTCGTATTCTCTTGATATACCGAAGTATATCCATTTTCTGAATTATGTTCTGTTTCTGTTCTGTTACTGATCTGTTTCTCATCTGTTTCTCATGAGATGTTGTACATGACAATGAAATGTATATGCTGATGTCATGTATGCTGAAAACTATAAAACTTGCCCTCAGGCTTGTTTTTCGAAAAAGCTATCTTTTCTAAAAACTCTTTCTGATAATAAAACTGTGATTCGAAGATCCTGAATATATACGTATAGTATATACTAAAATCTGTATCAAAAAATATTGTATCTAAAAATCTGTTATGCTGGCCAGACTGATGAATACAGGGATTCGGCACCCTGGCCGTGTGAGTTTAAAATCCTACTGAATCTACTAATGCATAACCAGCACTCTCTATCGAGCTTGGTCAGTGACCACGTCCTCTCTAGCAGACGCTGGTTTCCCTCTCTAGCGGGTGTGCGAACTCACAGGTGCCCCCTCGTATCCACCCCTATCTGATATATGAAAAATCATATATGTATATCTGAAAATCATGCTGTTGGATCCATGGATCCGGTCTGAACTGATATGGCATGTCGTGCTAAATGCTGATAATCATGCATGATATGTTATTTTCTGATGTAAATTCTGAGTTTTGTGTGCTTAGGAATGGCTTAGAGTAGCTTAATTCCCTTTTTAATTTCATTTTCTGCTTTTTCTTAAGTGCACGGGCGTGTGTTTTGATGTGCACGGGCGTGCGGCAAAGCACACGGGACCGTGTGCTGGCCGTGTCCTTGGGCGTGCATGGTTCTAGAATATTTTCATGAAAATTTGGCAAGGCACATGGGTGTATGGTGCAACACACGGGCGTGCATCAAGGGGCACACGGGCGTGTATGGCACTGCACGGGCGTGTGGCTGCCTTCTTCTTCTTCTTCTTCTTCTTCTTCTTCTTCTGTCTCGCATACATGGGCGTGTGAAATTGGGGGAAAGCACACGGGCGTGTGTCTGGGTTTCTACACCTGCACGACCGTGTCCCATGCAGAAATGAGGCCACACGGGCGTGCATCAGGGACGCACGGTCGTGTGCTCGACCCAAATTCTACAGATAACGTCTGGAAATCCAGAAATTCCCACACCAACTCATCCACACTTCAAATCAACCAACATACACATCATCTACTGCTGCTAGCACGTAAATAATCATCATTTCATCATCTCAATCATGTAAATCATCATAAATAAAACATGTATCTCATGCATATAAACATATACGCATATAAACATGGAAAGCCACTCAATCATGTTATCATCCATCACAACACAGCTCAAGCATGCTGGAAGTATCTCAAAACAAGCACACATAAAGCTCACATAAGCTGGAAACAGCCATTCATGCTCTGAAAACAGCAAGAGAGGCAAGGAAAACACTTACCTTGCGCCATGGAAGCTTAACCTCTATCTCTGGAAGCCTCTAGATCTCTAATCTGAAGTTGGGCTGCTGGGGGATCTCTCTCTGAAACTCTAGGGTTCACTCGAGCTGAGGAAGGAGAAGAGAAAACAAGGGAAATAAGCTGGGAAAGCTGACTGCGCGCAACTGAAGAAAATAAAACAATATAACTGGCTGAGGCAAGACACACGGTCGTGTGTCCAAGGCACACAGTCGTGTGTGCGGTGGAAAATAGCCATTTCCACCCACCCTTGCGCAGAAACTAAAACTAAGCCCCAAAGGACTTCTAAAATGACTCTTCTACCCCCTGAACTTTCCTAAAATGGCAATTCTACCCCTTGGGTCATTACATTACTTAGTATTTAGATATAATAATTTAGAAAGATGCAATTAGATAAATCTCAAATTTTATTTGAAGAAACAAAATAAGACATGACGTGAAGATTATAACCGATACATAATTTGATTTAAGGTATTATTCTCTCTTTTCATGTATATATATTTTTTAATTTATTTGTGACTTTAAAATGCATGAAAAAATGGTTGAACTTTACAATAAGTCAAAAGAAGGTGTAAAGATGGATGGAAAACAAATTTTTGAAAATATTATAAAGCCAAAATGTGGTTATTCTCGTGGGCTAGGATATGGGGCAAAGCCAACTAATATAAAATCTTCAATAACTTTTTCATATCAAAGGAGAATTGAGTCTAAAAAGCAAGCTTGTGAGGAACTTCAAGAAAAGATAAATGAACAACAAGAAAAAATTCATGAGCAACAAACAAAGATTACTGATCAAGAAGCTAAGACTGAGGCACTTGCATCATCACAAAGCAAGCTTCAATCTCAATATGATGCATTAGTTGTTGCACTTGCACAACGTAATAGTGAGAGGCATAATTAATGGTGATTAATTTTAATTTTAAATTTATTATGTCAAGATATTAACTTATGCAATTTATTTATTTTTTTGTACACAAGTATAATTTCGTTTTAGAATATTTTGCCCATTGCTATTAATGATTGGAAATATTACATTATTGAAATAATTTTAATTAGACTTGTCTATTCAGTTATGCAATGACTTTTATTCTATACACTACCAATCATGGTACTCTATTATATTTTTAATTGAATTTTTACCAAATTTTAATTATATATATCGATTAGTAAATAATATATATTTTTTGACGAATTTTTTATGTTGTGACAAATTAAATAGTTAGTTTAACTAATTTTTAACGAAAATTATAGGTCACCTTAAATTCATTACAACAAGTAATTTTAGTCATATTAGTTTTTGAAATAAGGTAAAGATGACAAAATAGATTTGTCACTGCATGCATATATTATTAATGAAGAATAATTTGTCACAATTTCATTTTTATTATATATATATTGTGATTAAATGCAATTATTATGAAAAATAAATTTTGTCAAAATATTGATTTTGTTATAAAATATTTAGTCACAATAATAATGAAAACATGACAAAATTATTTTGTCACTAGATATATACACTTCTTCTAACAAATAATTTGCTAGAATAATTTTTTTTATGAATATAAAATTCATATATTATAATAAAAAATATTAAAGCTATTACAACAATTTTTTTGTCATAATACATATGAAATTGATGTGACAAAATCATTTTGTCATAATATATAAAAATTATTATGATAAAATCGTTTCGTCATTATATATACATATATCTTTTGACAAATAATTTGTTAGGATATAATATTTTTTAAGATATAAAAAATAATATATTATGACGAAAATGTACTTATTACAACAAAAATCATTGAAGCTATTATGACAAAAGTTTTATCACAACACATTTAAAAAAATGGTGACAAAATCAATCTGTCACAATACATATTAATTATTGTGACAAAATTAAATTTTGTCATAAGAAACTTATTAGGACCAACTTATTTTGACCAACATTGTGACAAAATATTTTATCACAATATATATGTTGTGACTAAAGATATATTTACTGTGATAAATTTTTTTGTCACAATTTTTTAAATTTTTTATAGTGATAATACACACACATATGCATGAGAACTAAATAAAAGCATGCGAGTCAAACATGCTATCTACTGTCAAGCCATATCCCTAAAATCTGACAGTTATCTCGCTCTTACTCAACCTTCTCTACTCACGGACCTGTAAAAAAGAAACAAAGAAGGAAGGGTGAGTGACAAAATCACTCAGCAAGTGTTTACTAACTCAAACACAAGCAGGTCTTACATTAAGCTGGCTACGTGACTCGTCACGTAAAATTCTGTTTTACTGTCTTTCTTATTTCTTTATTATCTTTACTTTCTGAAGTACATCTGTTTTTTATATTGTTCTTTGTCTTATTCTACTATGATTCTCATAAGATGCTTTACATGACATGAAATGTATATGTTGATATCATGTGTATGCTAGAAGCCATAAAATTTGCCTTTGAGCCTGATTTTCTGAAAAATCTTTCTTTTCTGAAATCTATTTATGATATAAAAAGTTGTGATCCGAAGATCCTGAATATATACATATAATATGTACTAAAAACTAAATCAGAAAGTATTGTATCTAAAAATATCTACTATATTGGTCAGACTGATGAATACAAGGATTCGACACCGTGATCGTGTGAACTCAAATCCTACTAAATCTGCTAATGCATAACCAACACTCTCTCTAACGAGCTTGATCAATGACCATGTCCTCACAGGCGCCCCTTCGTATTTATCCTTAACTGATATCTGAAACATCATATAATTATACTTTAAAATCATGTTATTGGATCCTTGGATCCATTTCTGAAAATATCTTATACGACATGTTATGATCTATGCTGATAATCATATATCATATGTTATTATATCTTTTTATTACTAAGTTCTGTGTACTTAGAAATGGCTTAGAGTGGCTTAGCTTTACTTTGAAATTTCTTTTATGCTTTTCTTAAGGTGCACGGGCGTGTGTTTCTGAGTGCACAGACGTGTGTGAAGGCACATGGGACCATGAACTCATTGTGTCCTTGGGCGTGCTAGCTTCTGGATTCATTTAACAAACTTTGGCTAGCCACGGGTATGTGATATGAATACACGAGTGTGCATATAAGGCATAAGGTAGTGTCCCACACTGCACGGGTGTGTAGCTACCTCAATACGCTCCCGTGTCTTGCCTACACGGGCATATGAAATTGGGATTGGACACACAGACGTATGCATCAGCCACACGTATGTGTCTGGATTTTCATATATACATGGGTGCCATGCAAAGTCGTGTTCATACAGAAATGATGCTACACGGGCATGCATCATTATGTACATGGTCGTGTGTTCAACTTAATTTTTACAGATTACGTCTATAAGCTCAAAAATCCCACTTCAATCTCTTCCAAACTCAACCAAATCAATAATACACACTCAAGGCTATTGTTAGCATGCATATAATCATCACAAACTCATCTTAATCATGCCACATATCATAAATAAAGCATACAACACATGCATACAAAGATATACACATATATTCATGAAATTGGCCACTCAATCATCCAATAAATCATCATCTCAAAGCTCAAGCATGCTGATAAAACTTCAAACAAGCACATAATGGTTTTCAAAAGCTCAAAACAACAAGACATGCTATGAACATAGTGAAAGAGGTAAAGAAACACTTACCTCTCGCCATGGAAGCTGGATCTCTCTCTCTAGGAGCTTTTGAATCTCAAATCTAGATCTGGGTTGCAGGGGGATCTCTCTCAACAAGCCTAGGGTTTACTAGAGTTGAGGGAAGAAGAAGGAAATGAAAATGAAATAAGTTGGGAACTGCACGAGTTGAAAAATAAAAGGAATATATGGTTAACTGACTCGACACTATGACACTGGTTTTTGCCACGCCATCTCAGGACATACTGGCCACTGTTATTTAACCACCCTAAACGTGGTCAAAATGAGTGTATAACGGGTTTGTAGCTTGTTACGGAGTCTATGGAGTCACCACCCGAGAATTACCTCGAGAAAATACACATCAGTGAGGATGGGTGATTTATGGATCCCTTGCAGATGATGTAATCATTTCTCACCTGCCTAATGGGTTAAGTTTGGAGAGTCAAGTACGACGATGAGAATGTATTAGGCACCCATATCGTCCGATATGAAGATTGGCCTCCACTATTGTGGTTTGTTTATTAAGTGTGTTACCAAATTTAATTAAGTTTCATATTATCACACAATGCAATATTAATCATACACATAATAAATTACATTCATCGACGAAAATAATAAAATACGAAAAAGAAAATAATTAAAAATTACAACAATTTTTCCATACACTCCTATATATTTTATTTAACCCTGAAAAAACCTAGAAATATATAAATAAATAAATCCTGTAAAACAAATTTGTTAATTATTAATCCAATAAATAACATAAATATATAGATATATAAATTGAATAAATCCTACAAGACAAAATTTGGTTAGTTAATCCAATAAATAAAATAAAATAAAATAAAATAAATTAATAAATACATAAACTAAATAAAACTTGTAAAGTGAAATTTGGTTAGAACAAATTATGTATACGAAATATAAATAAATAAATAATGACAATAATTAAAAATCTAACCCAAATAAAAGCAGTCTGCCTAAAGAAATAAACAAAATGCAATATTAATCATACACATAATAAATTACATTCATTGACGAAAATAATAAAATACGAAAAAAAAATTTGAAAATTACAACCCTTTTTCCATATACCCCTATACATTTTATTTAACCCTAAACAAACCTATAAATAAATAAATCATGCAAAACAAATTTGTTAATTATTAATCCAATAAATAACATAAATATATAGATATATAAATTGAATAAATCCTGCAAGACAAAATTTGATTAGTTAATCCAATAAATAAAATAAAATAAATTAATAAATCCATAAACTAAATAAAACTTGTAAAGTGAAATTTGGTTAGAATAAATTATGTATATGAAATATAAATAAATAAATAACGACAATAATTAAAAATCTAACCCAAATAAAATAAGTCTGCCTAAGGAAATAAACAAAGTGCACCCCAACCCGGGAAGCCCAATGCACACGTACAGTAGGTAAAATAAAATAATAAATTAAAAAAACAATTTACAATGCAGGTTCCCCCCATGCACGATTCAAACCCGAGTGCTAAACAGACCAAACCTCCCGCCTTTTGCCGCCCAAGCGACCAGCCCTACCCCAAAATCTGCCATCCAGAATATTATATAACTAATATACACAAATGCACATATACACTGTAACTAATGCATCTTCAGCGGTTTGAACCCGGGTTGCCCAGATTGACCAATGCATCGCGAAACCACAAAGACAATCAAGCTTACATGATTCATATGGATACATAACATATATTAATACATACACGACATGAGGTTTACTTTACAAAATATTAATTATGCATATACACAATATATTATAATCCCCACACATATATATATACACAAAATTGAAAATACAAAATACATAATAAAGAAAAGCACGGCACATACAAAAAAAATTACAAATATATAAGATCAAATCAGATACAGATTATATAAAATAAAAACAGAATAAAAAAATGTATAAAATATAAATATAAAATATAAAAAAATAAAATATACATATAGAATATTAACACATTTATATACACACAAAATATTAATACAAAATGTTGATACATTTATATATAGAATAAATAACAAATTAATATACACTATATAATATAATATTTCAATTATATGGTTTAACATATTTTTTAAATGAAATAAAGTAATATAAGAATTTTATTCATAAAAATTATCTTGAGGGACTAATCTGAAAACTATTGTCTGAAATTTAATCAAATGTAGAGCTGAGAATCAAAACAACATGTAAATTGATTTTTAAAATGTGTTGATTCTTCATAAATTTTTCTGATTTTCTTTTTTTTTTTCTGAAAAATCCCACCTCCCAAAAGTTTTTCTCCCCAGAAAGTTTCTCTCCTTCACCCGGAAGTGTTTTTTATTTTTTCAATTCTTTTTCTCTCCCCCTATTTTATACTCGTTTGCGCCCAAAATCTTTGTGCGTGATTTTCTCGTGATTCAGTAGCCAAAATCAGCTTAAAATCCGCCTCCAGAAAAATCAGTAGCTTCTTAAATGGGAGAAGCTTTTGCCGGCTTGCTTGTGGCTTGGCAGGAGAGAGAAAAGTTGCAGTTGGTAAAAAGAGCAATGATGGCGCATTAAATTTTACAGGCTGCATTAAATTGGGCAAGGAAAAAGCAAATGGTTGGTGTGGGTGGAAAGTTGGCCTGGCAGGAATAGGAGAGAGAAAAAGCATGCGCAGACACTGAACCTCCCCCCTCCCTGCTTCTTTCTTTCTTTATTTGGGCTTGGGTACATGGGCTTTGGTTATACTTTTAGGGTTTTATGGACTGTGGGTTTGGGTTTATTTTAAGGGTAAGGATCTTATGATTTTATTTTTCTCTTTTTTTTTAATAATTATCTTTAAGAACAAAAATAAAATAAAAACATTTTTTTATGAGTTTTTTTAATGAGATTATATATTTTTGCTCGTTTAACCTTAGCTCAATATCTCAAAAATTTTAAATCAATATTCAGGTTTTTCATCATCGGAGATAACCCTGTTAGGTTTAAAATGAGGTGTCTAGAGACACACGGTCGTGTGTCCAAGGCACATAGTCCTGTGTACAGTGAAAATCTCAATTTTCACTCTCTTTCACGTCATACATAGAATATTCTTTCAGAATATCTATGTACAAGCTATAAAAGACTTCTAAATGACACTTTTACCTCTGAATTCTCTCAAAATTATTTTCGATATAGAAATCTCTATTTTACCCTTGGATTTAGAACTTAAAAAAAAAAGTTTGACCCTTAAGCTATACAATAAACACACTACTGTGTGTCTATACAAATTCTTCCAACGACTTTTTGATCAGCTTTCCAATGGCTACACAATTCTTTAACTATAAATAGGGAGTTGATTTGAGTTTATAAAAAAGAGAGAATCAGACCAAATACTCACATCCTCTCATTCTGTTATTCTTCTCCATATTTTCTCTTATTAAAAACATATTGTAAATCATTTGAGAGATTTTGAAAGCTTATTGTTGTATCAGTCTTATGAGGCAATCATTGTAATGTTTCCACAAACCTTTGGGCACAATCCCATGAAACTAACATATGACGTAATCCCTATTAAAACTAAGTTAAGAGCATAATCTCTTGTATCAAAACTAGTGTAAAAAGGGTGAAATCCCTTGTGTTAAAACTATTATAACTTCAGGGTTAAAGTTAGTGGAAGAAAATCTTTAAGTGGGGTTGCTTGAAACAGTGGACATAGAAGGAGTGGAGAAACTCCAAACCACTCTAAAAACGGTTGAGCATTTCTCTCTTCCTTATCTCTTTTATTTTATGTTCATACTTGCTTATATTACGTTGATTATATTGATTAAATTGCTTATGTTGATTATTGAATAAGTTTCAAAATTATACAAGATTTTAAAATAACCTATTCACCCCCTTCTAGGTTATTTACCAATTAGTATTTGGGGTTTAACAATTGGCATCAGAGTTTGAGCTCCTGTTTTCAAAAATATAATGATTTTTAGAGTTAAAGATCTACTTTTGAAACTTTTATGGCAAAACTTTTTCAAAAACCGACTTTCGAAGAAAGGGATAGTTCAATTAGGTCACATTTATTTTGTGGTGTTAATTATGGTCAATGAAAAATTTGTATTGATTAAAAAATTTGGAAAATTATTGAAATAGGAGATCTTATACCCACTGACCCTAGAACAAATTTACCTAAAAACGAAAATGATTTTGATGAAAATGACGAAACGATGATATGTTTAAACTTTAGGGCTTTAAACAAGCTATTTTATGCTTTGAATAACACAGAATTTAATCGTGTCTTGTGAAACAACATACAAAGCTTGGGCAATCATCTAAATGACTCATAAGGGAACAAGCCAAATGAGGGAGTCTAAGGTGGAACTTCTCTTTTGGGAATACGAGTTGTTTGAAATGAAAAAAGGAAGAGAGCATAACAGAGATGTATAAGCGGTTTTTGAATTTGGTGAGTGGATTGTGTAACATCCTAGGTTAGAAAGGCCCTTAGGGGTAGAGTCTTGGGGTTAGAAATAGAATTCAGAAATAGATTGGGGGTCTAGAAGAGTTCAGGGGTGAGATAGTAGTTTTCCAGAGCTGTGTGGCCTTTGTATGATGCCTTTAGGGAGGTTTCAATCATGCGAAGCGCGGGAAATGAATTTCCTTCATTTTCCCTTGGTGCACCCCCGTGCATCATGCCTGCACGCCCGTGCAGGTGGGTAGAAAAGGAGAGAGAGGCAAGAGTTATTGCATTTTGCTCACCCATTTCAGCTTTTCCTTCTCCATTTCAGCAGCTCCCAGCCCTAGACGCGAGATTCAGCTTCCAGCAGCTCCCAATCCAGCTAGAGATTAGAGGGAATAGCTTGAGTTTAAGTTTTCCAGCAGCCATGTTTAGAGGTAAGTGTTTCTTACTTCTTCCAGAGTTTCCCAACTTGCTTTGTGATGCTTGATGATGCCTGGAAATGTGTGTTTCCGTTTCCAGCATGTTTGGTTGATTATATGTGATGAAATATGATGATTGAGATGCTTATTTTCCACCCAATAACATGCTTGTCTTGCTTGTGTGTGTGTTGTGAGCGAAACGCTTGAGTTTCCATGGTGGATTCAGTAGAAACGGATGGATGATGAAATTGATGCATGCTATGTGTATATTGAAGTGCCTTGAATGCATGTTTGAGTTTAATTTTAGATTGGATGAGTTTTAGATGGGTTTCCTGCAGTTTCAGATGAGCCATGTCTGAGTAGGACAAGACGCACGACCGTGTGCCCGCTAGAGCACGCCCGTGTGCCCTTGTCTCTGTGAAGGCACGACCGTGTGCACGAAGTGCACACGGTCTAAAAAGCAGAGGACACGACCGTGTGTCCTGAGGGGCACGGTCGTGTGTCCTTCATATGCGTGAAATGGCCAGATTTTTTCTAGAAGCTTGCACGGCCAGACACACAACCGGGGCACCGTCCCGTGTGTCTAGGCACACGCCCGTGTGTCTGGGCACACGCCCGTGTGCCCTTACGCAGCACGACCGTGTGTTTATGCAGCACGCCTGTGCGTCTTCCCAGCACGCCTGTGCGTCTTCCCAGCACGCCTGTGCTTCAGCTTTATTTTCTCAGAATTTCAGAATTTGACTTATTAAAGGATTGGTAATCCATCCAGAAGCTTAATAATCATCAGATAATTCAGAATTCAGACAAGAACAGATGCATAAGCATTCATATCATAGCATGTAGTCTGAAAGAGGATCCAGGGATCTGAATTCAGTAAATTTCAGTATTCAGAACCCGATATACGGGTTACAGTTTAGGTGAACTCGAAGGGGCATCTGTGGGACCCAGCTTTCTGACACCAGTCAGACTGCTCAGCACAGTTATCAGCTTTCTAGCCAGTAGCTAGAATGTTCCGCCCACTTGGCCAGGATGTCGAATCCCTGTGTTCATCAGCCTGATCAGCACAGTAGGTACCTTTGGGTACATTTAGAGATTCGCATGCATGCATATTCAGATTCCAGTTTCCATGTCATGACATTCAATTCAGTAATTAATTGATAATGAGAATCAGCAAATCCAGTAATCAGATTCAGCAACCGCAAGCGCGTAGATGTATGATAGGGCCGAAAGCAGGTATGTATGCCTTTGTTTGTTGCTTGCTTGGGTCGAGGGAAGTAAGGAATGCTTACTGGGTGATCTTTATCACTCATCCCTTTCCTTCTTCCTTCCTTTTCAGGTCAGTGTGCTGCTGGCGATGAGCGGGTGGACTGAGGCTTGAGAGAGAGGACCCCACACACACTTTCCAGTTGTATTTTCTTTCAGTTTTGGACCTGTGAGGTCTTGTATGTATTTTGTATATTCCAGATGTAAAAACTGATGTAAAGAACATTTATATGTATATGAAAAGCCAGTCATGGGCTCATTGTACATTCAGTTTCAGTTTCAGCTTCCGTATGTAATGTAAATTAGTTCAGCAGGTTTCTTTTTCGTAGGATTCCCGTCTCGGGTACCCAATTTCTAGTTTATAGAATAAAAGAACAGTATTCTTCAGCAGCAGGGGTACTCGGGGCGGTGGGTCCTACATTGTTGGTATCAGAGCGTGTTCTTTGTGCCATTTCAGTAGAAATTTAAGTTGTAAGTGTGTGGTGTTTGTTTTCTCTCCTTCGCAGCCATCGTCCAAACCCTCCTCACAGCACAGTCAGGTATTTCTTTCCAGCTTTTGATGTGTTTTGTGTTTCTAACCCCGTTTGCTTGTGATGCTATAGATAGAGAAGAGGAATATGTCCCTAGATTTATAGATGAGGCCAGTAGTAGTCCTCCTATCCAACCCATGAGTGTGAGTGGGGGGGCGGCGATCTCAGAGTTCCTCCCATGTGACTGTCAGGCAAGATCAACTCAGAGAAATAATAGGGGAAGTTGTCAGAGAAAGTCTACAGCAGGCTGGTGTGGGTATTGTTCAAGAGCCAGCCAGAGTTAATCCCCCTCAGCCTGAAACTTATCAGTCTTCAAGAAGAAGAACAACACAGCCACAACTACAGTCACAGCCTTAACCACAATATTATTCAGTGCCTCAATCAGTCAGAGGAGGTTATCAGTTTCAGCCTCAGCCTGTCAGAGAGGACTATCAGTATCCAGTGGGGTTACAGAGTACAACCAGGCCATGAGTACAGATACAGCTGGCACTGGTTCGTCAGAAAGGCTGCATCCCATTTATCATCTGTCAGGGTCGTATCAACCGATGAAATTCAGTAGGTCCAGAGATCCAACGGTAGCAGAAGAATGGATTGAGTCAGTGGAGAGTATCATGGGCCTCTTCACGTTATCAGAGAGAGAGAAAGTCAGATTTGAGCGTTCCATCTCAGAGGTGACGCCAAGGTTTGGTGGGGCCTAGCTAAGGCTACCATCAGTGAGCAGCAGATGACGTGGGCTGAGTTCAGATGACTATTTGATGCCGAGTATCGAGGTTCAGAGTTGATGTATACAAAGGCCCAAGAGTTCATCGATTTGGTTCAGAGGTCCAGTTCGGTCAAGGAGTATGCGACCAAGTTCAATGCCTTGGCGCGATTTGTCCCTAGTTTGGCTGGGAGAGAGTTGGGAAGAGTACAGAAATTCATCCATGGCTTGCATCCTGTAATAGCCAAGGATGTCTTGACTGGACCGTATCCTCTCCAGCAGTTCAGTGATGCTTTGGGGAGAGTCCTCAGATCAGAGGCCGGTCTTTAGAGGATGGGCGCCATGAGCCGAGCTACCGAGAGAGCAGACGATAGAGATAAGGGCAAAAGGCCAATGTCGGCCAAGAGATCAGCCCGAGGTGTCCAGAGACAGAGGACTGGACCACAGTTTTCCCTGCCACAGTGTACTAGATGTGGCAGACGACATTCAGGCGAGTGCCTTGCTGGCCAGATCGTATGTTACTTGTGCCGTCAACCAGGGCACAGGATGTTTGAGTGCCCAGCCAGAGGTGAAGCTGGTGTTGGGCCCAGCCGAAGTGGTGGTGATCAGCCCAGAGGTAGAGGAGGTTTACCCAGAGGCGGTGCCAGAGCTGAGAGAGGTAGAGCTGATCGAGGTAGAGCAGATTTTCCCAGACTCGACGTGGGAGCACCTGGAGGAGGTGCTGGTACTTCTGGAGGAGATGGTGATGGCGGCAGAGCCAGAGTATATGCTATCCGCCAGGAGCAGGCAGATGCCATACCCCATGCAGTTACTGGTCAGATTCTTTATCTCGGTACTCCTTTGTTTATTTTGGTTGATTGCGGGGCCACACACAGCTTCATTTCCAGGGGAGTGGTAGAGAGTTAGGGGTTGACCCTAGTGTGGCTGATAGGAGTATCCTAGTCGAGATGCCAGATGAGGGTTATGTGGTGAGTGATAGAGTCTTGATAGATCAGATGATAGAGGTGATAGGTAGACCCATGAGTATTAATCTGATTTTGCTGGAGTTGGCAGACTTCGACATGATCTTGGGGATGAATTTCTTGGGGAAATATGATGCAGAGATAGACTGTGGAAGAAAGAAGGTTAGATTCCACATAGGCCCTGATTGTTTCATATTTGGTGAGGGCAGAGTAGAGAGTATGATGATCTCGTGCATCCAGGCGAGCAGATTGATGAGGCAGGGTTGTGTAGGGTACTTGGCCAATGTAGTATGCAACAGTTCAGTGGGGCCAAGTATCGATGAGGTGCTAGTGGTCAGAGATTTCAGAGATGTCTTCCCAGATGAGTTGCCAAGGCTACTTCTAGACAGGGAGTTAGAGTTCAGTGTCGAGCTTCTCCCTGGTACGGCTCCAATTTCCAAGGCTCCGTACCGGATGGCTCCAGCTAAGCTCCAGGAGTTGAAGAAACAATTGCAGGAGCTGGTGGATAAGAAATTTATTCGACCAAGCTGCTCACCGTGGGGAGCTCTAATTTTATTCGTGAAGAAGAAGGATGGGTCAATGCGGATGTGTATTGACTATAGGGAGCTGAACAGAGTGACAGTGAAGAATAAGTATCCCCTGCCGAGGATTGATGACCTCCTTGATCAGTTGAGAGGTGCAGCGGTGTTCTCCAAGATCGACCTGAGATCTGGCTATTATCAGGTTAGAGTAGCGGAGAGAGATGTCCCCAAGACTGCATTCCGAACTCGTTATGGGCACTACGAGTTCGTGGTCATGCCATTTGGATTGACCAATGCCCCAGCTATCTTTATGGACTTGATGAACCAGGTTTTTCATGACTGCATGGACCAGTTCGTGGTGGTGTTCATAGACGACATTCTGGTGTATTTCAGAAATGTAGCAGAGCACGAGGAGCATTTGAGATTCGTGCTTCAGAGATTGAGAGACCAACATTTGTTCGCCAAGTTCTCCAAGTATGAGTTCTGGCTCGACAGAGTGGCATTCCTAGGCCACGTGGTGACAGCAGATGGGATTTCAGTGGACCCCAGTAAGATGGAAGCAATTTTGAGTTGGCCAAGGCCGAAGACAGTAAAAGAAGTCAGGACACATGCCCATATGTGTATATTACATATTTCTAGATTACATGACCGTGTATCAAATGCACACGATCGTGCTTGACCTTTGATCAACACACACCCATGCTATGGTAACATGACCGTGTTGACTCAAGTCTAAAATAGACACATGCCCATATGTGTAGCATCCCAGGACTATAAATGCCCTTTAAGGTAGAGTTTGAGGGTTAGATATGAGATTTAGCATTAGATTGGGAGTTAGAAGAGTTTAGGGGTAAGATAGTAAGTTTCCAAAGCATGTGTGGCTTGTGCATGATTCTCCTTGGGAGGTTTCTTTCATGCATAGCACGAGAAATGAAGTTTATTCATTTTCCCTTGTGCACTCCCATGCACCTTAGGCTGCACGCCCGTGTAGGTGTGTTGAAGGAGAGAGATAAGAGTTTTTAGGCTTTCTCACTTGCTTTTCTCCTATTTTCAGCTAAGGTTTCTTCTTGTTTTCAAAGATTCCCAACCCTAGAGTTGAGATCCAGCAGCCAACAGCTCCCAATCCAGCTAGAGAAGAAAAAAGTTAGATAAAAAGAGATTCCAGTAGCCATGGCAAGAGGTAAGTGCTTCCTTGCTTCTTTCTTGAGTTTCCCAGCATGTATGTGATGTTGTGTGCTGCGTGTTGTGTTCCCAGCATGCTTATGATTGATGTGAATGAGTTTATGTGTTGATATGTTGATGAGAAATTGCTTGAGATGATGATTTCTACACATGAACCATGCTTGCTTATGCTTATGTGTGAATATATGAGAGAATGAATGATTTTCATGGTGGATTGCCTGAGGGACACGACCGTGTGCTTGCCTTCCAGTGTTAATACGTAGAATTTCTAGAAGCTTGCACGATCGGTTGTACAACCAATGCACGACTTCGTATGTCTCCACACACGATCGTGTGCCTTTGCCATGCATGCTTGTGTGTGTTCCTTGCACACCCGTGCACAAGTAAATTTTCCAGGAAGTTGAGTGAAATGATTAATTAAGTATGGGAAACCATTTCTAAGGCCATAAAGAATTATAAAAAGCTCAAATGAGATAGATTAATGCTGCATAAGCATTACATAGCATGCATGTCAAGACATCAACATGAAAAGGGATCAAGGGATCTGGGGATCCGAAAATATTAGCATTCAGTATTTAGACCCCGATATCCGAGTCAGTGTTTTGGGTGAACTCGAAGGGGTATCTGGGATTGCAACCTTTTGACTACGGTCAGATCGTCCAGTTTCAGCTTATTAGTCTAGGGAATAATATGTATATTCAGTTTTTTAACATTTCGCTACACTGTTCAACCCACATGGCCAAGATGTCAAATCCATGTATTCATCAGTCTGATCAGCACAGCAGGTATCTTCAGATATGTATAGATTCCAAAGCATGCATAATTAGATGTATTCAACATGACATGAGGTCATGACTTTCATTTCATTGCATTATTCATTAACTAATAATGTAACCAAGAGAACAGAATAGAGAAATACCCAATTTATTGAATGAGTAAGCGAATGTATTAATGTTAGGGTCAAAGCCAGGTATGTATTCTATTTTGTTTGCTTGCTTGGGTTGAAAGAAGTAAGGATTGCTTATTGGGTGATTTTTATCACTCATTTCTTGCCTTGTTCCTTTCTTTTCAGGTAAGTTTGGTGCTGGCGAGGAGCGGGTGGACCAGGGCTGACGGGAGAGGGCTCCATATCAGTTTCCAGTTTGGCTTGGTGAAACTTATTGTAAATTTTGTATTTACTCAGTGTATATATGTACAGAAACACATGTATATATGTAAAGACTATTTTAGGCCATTGTACATTTCAGTTTCAGCTTCCGCATGTATATTGCAGCAATAACTTTCTTTTCGTAGGATTTTTGTCATGTATATCGAGATTTTTAGATTATTAATAAAAGAAAAAGATATAATTCAGTAGTAGCGGTATGCATAACAGCGGGTCTTACAGTATGTGTGAAAGCCACACGACCATATATATTTAGGCATTTTGAAACAAACAGACGATCATGTATGCGAGAGACACACGACTGTGTATATTTGGGAATTTTGGCATATGCTTATATGTACGAAATACACATTGTAGTGACTCCCGCCTCAGACCTACTATGTGCAGCTATTTAAAATATATTTATATATATATATATTATACTAAAATGTGTCTGTAACGGAAATTCCCACAAGGAAAAGGAAACTTAACTGTTACTCAAAATAATTTGAAAATCTGAATACAGAAGCGGGAAACATAAATACTGTAACAAAATATGAGATAATGACTTTTCACTGAAATTCTCAGGCTACTCACGTATAAAAATATGTCATTATCATACAGTGCATACTATAGTATAATACACACACATAAATACATGAGAAAAATGTCATCAAAGCATGCGAGCCAAAACATGCTACTAGCCGCCGAGCCATGTCCCTAAAATCTGATAGCTGCATCACTCCCACTCAGTCCCTAACTCATTGACCTGCAAAGAGAAAGGAAAGGAAAGAGGTGAGTGACAAATCACTCAGTAAGCATTTCCTATCTCTCACACAAATAGGTCATAGAGCACAAGCGGATCACAAACTTTAAATATTGTTGTTCTCTGCTTTACAGTTTTCTTTTTCATTCATTCTTATCTCTTATTTCTTTATTTTCTTTATTTCTTGATTTCAGAGGTTTCATTTGATTCTATTTAATGCTTTACTTCATCTTATCTATTTCTCATGAATGTTGTACATGACATGATATGTATGCTATGATGTTATGTAAATGCTCATTAGTAATAAAACTTGCCCCTCGAGCTTGATTTTTTGAAAACTCATTCCTTTCTAAAATCTCTTTCTGATATAAAACTCTAATCTGAAGATCTTGTATATATACATATAGTATAACTGAAAAATATATCAAAAAGTACTGTATCTAAAAAATATCTCTGCTATGGTGGCCAGACTGATGAATACAAGGATTCCGCACCTTGGTCGTGTGAGCCCAAACCTATGCTAAAACTACTCGTGTATGACCAAGTCCTCTTTAGCAGACGATGGTTTCCCTATCTAGTAGGTGTGGAAACTCACAGGTGCTCCTTCGTATCTATTCTTAACTGATGTTCGAAACATCGTATATCTATACTTTTAAAATATACTCTTGGATCCTTAGATCCCTCTTTCAAAACATTTCATGTGGCATGCCATGCTCAATGCTTTGATAATCATGCATGATATGTTGTTGTATCTTGTTATTCTTATGTTTCTCATGCTTAGAATTTGCTTAGGTTTGCTTGTCTCTACTTTAAACATGCTTAAGAACAGTTTCTCTCATTTTCTTAAGGTGCACAAGCATGCTATGCTTGGCACACGGGCATGTGTGAAGGCACACGGGGCCGTGCTCAAGCCATGCCCTTGATCGTGTTAGCTTCTGGAAAACATTCATGAAACTTTGGCTAGTCACACGGGCGTGCGGTCTAAATACATGGGCATGCATCTGAGGCACAAGGTCATGTACTACATTGCACGGGCATGTAGCTATCTCAACATTGTCTCGTGTCTTGCCTACACAGGCGTGTAGAATTAGGATTAGACACATGGGCGTGTGCACTCGGGTACACAAACGTATGTCTGGATTTTTATACACACACGGGTGCCATGCAAGGTCGTGTTCATATAAAATTGAGGCCACACGAGCGTGTATACTAGGGTGCACGACCATGTGCCCAACCCAGATTCTGTAGATACGTCTGGAAACCTAGAAAATCTCACTCAAACTCATCCAAATCTCAACCATTTCTCAATCAAACTTACATACATCAGATATACATGCCAACAAACCTTCTCATCTCATTCATTCAACATTAAACATGTTAAAACTCATGCATTTCTTATAAAATCATACCCAAGCACATAAACCGCATACATTTCATAATAATCTCATAAATCATCATTCAAAACATCTCATCATCATTCAAAACATCTCATCATCATCAAATCATTCTGGAAAACATGCTCATCACACAACAACCGTCCAAGAAGCTCAAAATCAGAAATACTTACCTCTAGCCATTGTGTTTGAATCTTTCTCTCTCGAAGCTTCTAGATCTCTAGCTAGAATAATGACTATTAGCTGGATGGATTCTGGCTTAGGGTTTGCTGGAAATAGAGAAGAGAAGAAGCTGAAGGAAAACACTAAGCGAAAATGTAGGAAAACTAAAGCATTTATTGCACCTCTCACCTGACACACGGGCATGCGTCCAAGATATACAAGCGTGTGCCCCATAAAAATCTCAAATCTCTCTCTCTTCGTGCCATACATGGAATATTCTTCCCAGAATATCCATGTATAAGCCACGAAAGGTTTCTAAAATACTCTTCTACCCTAGAATTCTCTCGAAACTATTTTCTATCTAGAAATCTCTCTTTTACCCTTAGTCTCAGAGCCTAAAATGACAATTCTACCCTTGAGCTATTACACACATGACCATGTGTCCTCATCTATATAAGCAAATCTAGCATTTCCTCTTCATTTTCACACACAACAAAACCATAGCCACATATTTTTACTGAAAATCTCTCAAATCTTTCTCAAAATCCTCTCATTTTTACTCAAATCTTTCATATACATTTTGTTTCTAACACTATTTCATCTTTTTTTCTTACATTTTCACACGATTTCACATTTTTTCATATCAAATCTATAGGACCCGCTGCCACGAGTACCTCTGCTGCTGAATATTGAGAGGGCTATTTATTAATCATCTGAAAATATGGGTACCCGCGACGGAAATCCTACGACAATAATAAAAACTTCCTGAAATCTGCTATACATTCAGAATTACACATGCAGAAGCTGAAATACATACATCAACTGAAATATACATATCTGTTCTGTACAATGGGCCTATTGGCCTTTTTCATACATACATATACTGTTTCGATACATCCGGATACAAAAGCATATACAAAGTGACCACACAGGTCCAAAACTGATAAGTACAACTCAAAACTGAGATCGCGGTGTGGGCCCTCTCCGTCAGCCTCATACCACCCGCTCCTCGGAAACAGCACGAACTACCTGAAAAGGATGGAAGAAGGAGGGGGATGAGTGATGAAGATCACCCAGTAAGCGCTCCTTACTTCCCTTAAAACCCAAGCAAGCACAAGCAATCACAATAATCAAACATACCTGGGCCTCGACCTTACTCATACATCTATGCGCTTGCTGGAATCTGAAACTGTTATTCTGAATATTTGATTTATCTGAATTCTCATTATTATTCATGTCATGATGTGTATGTCATGCCATGCTAACTGTAAATACTGTGGATGCATGCATCTGAATCTCTATCTGAATGTACCTAAAAGTACCTGCTGTGCTGATCAGATTGGTGAACACAGGGATTCGACATCCTGGCCATGTGGGCTGAACAGTCTAGCTACTGGCTAGAAAGCTGAATCTGGATACTGCTGCCCGATCTGACTGGTGTCAGATGGTAAAATCTGAAATAATGCTGAGCGTCCTGACTGGTGTCAGAAGGCTGAATCCCACAGATGCCCCCTCGTATTCACCCTATACTCTTACCCGTACATCAAGTTCTGAATACTGAATACTGTTGACTTCGGATCCCTTGATCCTCTCTAAAGCTACATGTCATGCCATGATATGCATATGCAGCTTTAATATCTGAATTCATGCTTTTCTGATGCTTATCTGAAGCAATTTAGTCATTATCCTGAATTCACATGCTTAATTTCTCATTTTTAATTCTTTCTCTAAAAATCTACAGGTACACGGGCGTGTAAAGAAAGTGCACGGGTGTGAGCCAGGACGCACGGGGCCGTGCGCTGGTCGTGCGCCTGACCGTGCATACTACTGGAACTTTTCTGGGAATTTCACTGAAAGCGCACGCACGGGCGTGCGTCTGCGGACACATGGGCATGCATGTGTATTTTCTGGCCGTGCACATGGCGTGTACACGGGCGTGCATCTGGAAAAACAAAGGCACACGGCCGTGCCATGCAGGCGCACGACCGTGCGTCTTGTTCTTTAACAAGAACACTTGCCGGAAATTGCACAAATTCTCAACCAAAACACAATCAATCTCAAATACACTTCAAACACATTTTCCCAGCACTTTAAATAACACAATTCAAGCATTCTTCTTCACATGCATCAGTCATCATGAAATCTACCATGGAAACTTCTTCTTTCTCTCTCTAAAGCCATACACACACACATGCATAATCCAAGTGTGGGAATCCATCAACCAAATCAACATGCGATGGCATATAAGCATTTCCAACATTCATCAATATGCAAATAACTTATCCATGGCATCAAAACTCACAAAGCAAGCTGGGAAACACAAGGAAAAGGTAAGCGAACACTTACCTCGCGCCATTGCTTCGGAAAGTTAACTTTCGAACTAATCTATATGCTCTCTAGCTTGATCGGGAGCTACTTGCTGCTGAATTTCCTCTCTAAGGATGGGAGGAACTGAAATAAGAGAGAAATGGCTGAAAATTGCAAAGTGGGTGAGAAAGAAAACTACTTTCTCTCGGCTCTCACTTATATACTAAGCCACGCACGGGCGTGCATCATGGGTGCACGGGCATGCACAAGGGAAAATGAGTATTACTCATTTCCCGCTCACTCGCCTGATCGGATCCTTCCGAAAGGATTCAAACGAAAGCCACACGGCTCTGAAAACTTACTAACTCACCCTTGAACTTTACTAGACTCCCAATCTCTTTCTGAATCTCGTTTCTAACCCCAAAACTCTTCCCCTAAGGGCTTTCTAACCTGGGATGCTACAAAATCCTTTAAAATTCATCCATATTTCAAGTTCATCTCAAGATACCTCCAAGAATGAAGAATGCTAAATCAGTTGCAAGCTCAAGAACGAATGAAGGATCTTATGGTGTTATATATCAAAATAAGGAGCAAAAGGTACACTTCAATCGACTTTTAGGAAAACCTATATATGTTGGAAGGTGTTTGGATGTAAAAATTTTAAGGGAAATAGGAATTTTAGAGGATGTGATGCTTTTAGTTATGACACTAAAATTGGAGAAATTATTTTTAATGAAATATAATGCATATGAAGGATTGATATATAAGTTCTATAGTTCGTTAAATTTAACAAAAGATCATAGAGGAACCATTACTGATTATACAATGAGATTCAGATTAGGTAATTTAAATTGGACTGTAACGCAAGAGAAGCTAGCGAGTTGGATTGAATGTGATTATAAGGGAATGTTTAATATGTCAGGAGGGCAAAATTCATAGGCATCTTGGATACATTGTATATGAACTGATTACTATCATGCTCATAAGGCTAAGACATCAACTATGCAAAGTTTTAGCTTAAAAATATTTCATAGAATGATTACTTACACTCTGAATGCTAGAACAAATACCAATTGACATGTAAGGATAAGAGATCTAATACTAATGGAAGCCATTCAAGAGCTTGCACTGGTGGATATGGCTTAGTGGTTGATTGGTAAACTAAATGATATTCAAGAAAATGTGGATAAACCCTAGGTACCTATAGA
>JAJEJH010000996.1:0-48272 GCA_026122585.1 Anacardium occidentale | reverse complement strand
TCTTTTCTCAACTTTTTTTTCTGTTTCTCTCCCATAATTTAGGCCACTTCTCGTGACTTGAGTCACCTCTTCTTCTTCTTCTTCTTCTTCTTCAGAGCTTGCCTATATATCAATTGGTTCTTCCTCATCTGAGCTGGCCCAAACATTAACTGCTCTCATTTTTTTTTCAATTTCTTCTAATCCCACCATGTATAGGCCTGGCGGAGGTGGGATCCCATGTTTGGGGAGAGGATTGTGTCTTACGCTCGGTTGCTTCTCTGGATCACTTATTTTACCAGCATCTATAAGATCTTGGATCTCATGTTTAAGTCTAAAACATTTCTCAGTATCGTGTCCATGAGATTGGTGAAAACGACAATATGCATCTTTGTTAAAATAGGTTGGCAATAGATTAGGCAGTGGTTTAGGTGGTAGTGGCTGTAATAACTCCTTTCGTGTCAACCTCTCCAATAGTCGAGCTAACGGTATGTTAAAATTAGAGAACTTCCTGTGCATCATAGCATTTACATCAACAGTTTTCTTCGGTCCATTATTATTAGAGCCACCATTATTCTTTCCTGAATCAAATCTCCTAAAACCTCCTCCTTTCTGAGTAGACAAAGCATCTTCAATTTGCACTCCTGCTTCGTATAATTGTTCAAAAGTGAGAATGGGGAAAAAACAAATCTTTTGATAGTACACAGGCAACAAGTTCTTCATGACTATCTTTACTTGGTCCCGTTCTGACGGCCTGTTTGCCATTTTTGCTGCCTTACTTCTCCATCTCATAAGAAATTCGGCAAAAGATTCATTACTCTTCTGCTTTGTTGTTTCAATATCCCTGACTGTGATATCAAAAGTAGTATTATAAGAGTACTACTGTAAGAACTTCTCTGCCAATTCACTCCAATCACTTCGTTCTGCTCGTCCTAAATTATAATACTAGGTATTAGCCACTCCTTCCAAAGAAATGGGAAAGAGGGCCACTATCTGGTCTTTTGATAATTCAGTAGTCCTCATAATGGTGAGGTATTGTCTTAGATGAGCTTCAGGGTCTCCTGTGCCATCAAACTTGGCTAAATCTGGCATCTTGAACTTGTGTGGCAATCTTCTATCTTCTGCAAAATCCAAATCATCCATATCAAGCATGGAAGAAGATCCTCCTTGCTTTCTAACAGCTACTTGCAACTGATCAATTCTTTTAAAGATTTCTTGATCTCTGTTAGTTTGTGCAGACTCCATAGTTGGTTCCTTTGGCCTGCCTTCTTTTTCTCTTTTACTCTTCATATACTCATCCATATCATAGAAATCATCCCCAGGATTATCTTGCAGAGCTTGACCCCTCACTTCACTGCTTCCTTCTATAATCTTTTGTTTGCCCTCCATCTTGGCCATTATCTAGGCCATCTTTTCCATCATGTTGTCCATTTTAGCCGCTAACTTTTCCTCCATCATTGCCTCCATTTTCTTAGTCACTTCCCTTAACATGTCTTCTTGAGCCATGGCTTATGGTTCTACGGTTTCACAATTTGAATATTCCTTTTGGTCTTGTGGATTGCTCCCCCTGGTAACCAGATTCTCAAATTCGAAGATTGGATTAGAAAATCTTCGAAGTCTTCTTCCCTTGCGGGTCCACTTTACTGATGGATCTATATTTCTCAACTGAAAAAAAAAACAAAAAGGGTTAGCATGAATGCATGGAGACATTTGAACTATGTGGATGTTATGAGTGCGTTATGATTGGCTGCAAAACAAAGGTTAGTATGAATGCATGGATAATTGAATGAATGCTTGGATGCATGATGGGATTAATATCTAGGTGTAAAGGAGACCAACTCTAGACGATCTATGAAGTACCCCTTCCAAGACTCTAAAAGTTGACCAAAAAAGGCAAGGGATTTAAGTGAAAATGTCATTCTTTAGCCTAAAGTCTACCAAAAGAGGGACATTTTGACTGATCAACTGCTAGCTCAAGGATTTTGATCTTATTCTTCAAATGAAAGGATATTTTATTAGAACAACTTTAATAGGACAAACTTAATTCATCTTCCTCTTCCTATCAATTACATCATTTTGATTGATCTGAGATGATACCCATGCTCTGTATTCGTCATCAACAATGTCCTTGGGTGGTCCTAAGTTGAATTGAATAACTCGTCGAGCCCAAGTATTACAAACATGCTCCAAAAATCGGGTTGTTAATGGCCAAGTGGTAATTTCATGTTCTATCTTCGGGATTGTTTGTTTCTCTCCATATTGTCTGCAAAGGCGTGCTTGGTCATAAAAGGAGCCAGCCGTCATACCACAAATCACCACACATCTGGTATAAGTGCGAAGTGTATAGAATATGATCTTCCACCATGGACAATACCATCTGATCCTATCCTCCAGTAGGGTAGACAACCAGATTTTCCAATTATCTTCAATACGAGCAGGTAGTAATAATTTTTTAGCACAAAAATACTTTGGCCCAGCTCGATCCAAAGAGAAAGGAGGCTCGACTAAGGATAATCTTTCATACAACCATATCTACAATAAAAGCGCACTCCCTTTGAAAAAGCTTGTCCCGTTTCGAACCACTTCATCGATACCGTTCAGAGTTTCCCCCAAAATTACTGGAACCGGTGACTTTCCTTCCTTCATCTCAAATATTAATGATAACATCCTATAATGCCCTTGTCCCACCTTTAAGACTAATAAATATTGTGTTAGGAGGCAGAAAACAAACATCTCTGTCCATCTGTGTCGCCCTGACTGACGTTTCTCTTGACATTTTTCGGTTAGTAGGCCCAATGAAACCTAATCTTCACTCATAGTAACCAAGTGTGCTTCTTCAGTTGACACTCCAAACACCTCTCTCATTGTACCTGGATAATCCATCTTCAGTCTTGGCAAAGCTATTTCTTCAGTGGAGACCTGAGTTTGATACATGATAGCATTAAAATCTTCTATCGTTGGGGATAGCTCTATTGTTCTGAATCTGAAAACATGTTTTTCTGGGTCCCAAAAAGTGAAGGTTGCCAAAAGAAATTGTTGATTGATGTTGCAATGTTGCAGGTGCTTAAGACATTCTAATTGTGCCCATTTCATCTGCTCCCAATCTGATCCTTTCAGCTCTGACATCATCCTTCTTAAAGTATCCCGTGTTGTCTCGGCCATTTCCTGGCATGAAATATGATGCATGAGTACATTAAGGAAAAATCTCTATTTTCTTTTCTTTTCTTTTCTTTTTTTCTTTTTTTTCTCTCAATTTTTCTCTTTTTTTTTTTTTTTGAATGCATGTTTGAATACAACATATGCAATGCATGGCTTGTTCAAGCCGGACAACATACTCTTGTAATGACTCTGTCTTGGTACCCTTGGAAGTTTCCTCTCACCATGCTCCAGGATGGCTTGTCCCTTTTTTGGCATGACTTCAGGCTATTTTGACTTTTCTCTTCCTAAGTTTTCTAAGGTTTCACCTAAGATTGCACATGAAATTTACCTTACCCTCCTTATTTCTCCCTTCGGCCCCTTATTACTTCAGATCGAATAGTTCAAAGGTCAAGACTGCCCTAGGTAGGGTTAATGCCAATAGGACCATCGAGGGGTCTAATGGCTTACGTCCTAGACCTAATGAATTCCTATATTAGGAGAATTATATCTTATATAATCATTACGTGATATGTTTAGGTTATGTTTCCAAAATTTTCGAATCGTTATTTCAAAAAGTTTTTCCTGCAATAGGAACTGCTTTGAGAAATACCGATGAAATTCTTGGTGACATATTTCTAAACATATAACAGGATGATTATGTAAGGGATAAAAACTCATAATATAGAAATTCGACTCGAACAATCACACACAAGAGGGTCCTAAAAGGATTGACATCTATGGGCTGCTACATGGGTTTGACTTGGATAAAGGTCAAAGGCTACCTTAAGCGAGAACCAAAGGTTCTTTTTATATACCCGAAGGTACGTTGCCTAAGGCTGATGTACAAGACAAACTACCCCTTGGCCGAGTGGGCTTTCGGGCGAGGTCTAGATTGCCATCGGGGGTAATAAGGACAAATTGTGTGCAGTGGGTGTAGGTGTTGTGCAATGCAAGGAACTTAATTAAACTCAGATGTATTTAACAAATTAATCACATCGGAATCGACTCTTTGCATTGCCCCCAGTGGAGTCGCCAAAGCTGTGGCGCCGGTTTTTGCCGCGTCATGCCAGGACAGACTTGCCACTCTTGTTTAACCACCCTACACGTGGTCAAGAGGAGCGCATAACGGGTTTGTGGCCCATTATGGAGTCTATGAAGTCGCCACCCAAAAGTAACCCCGGGAAAATATGCGTCGGTGAAGACAGGCGATTTTATGGATCCCTTGCAGAGGACCCAACCTTCCTCACCGACCCAATGGTTGGGTTCGGAGAGTCGGGTACGGCGATGGGAAGGTGTTAGGCACCCATGCCGCCCGGCCCGAAGGTCGGCCTCCACTTTTGTGGTTTATTTGTTAAACGCGTTACCAAGTTTAATTAGATTCCGTTTTATCACGCAATGCAATACTATTATTAATTACAACCATCAAGAGAAAAATAAAATATAGAAAATAAATAAAAAATTACAACCATTTTCCATACACCCCTATACATTGATTCTAATCCTAAACAATTCTAACAAAATAAAATAAAACGAAATCTGCAAAACAAATTAGATTAGAAAATATGAAATAACATAAAAAATGAATAAATAAAATCCGAAAATTTACAAAACATATATAAACAATGTATGCACCCAACCTATTATATTTACATCAAATATGTTAAAAAATATATATATATAATAAAGTGCATGTCCAGAATATATATATATATACATATTATATAATAACATAATTAGTAGGCATATATGCAGCATATATAATACACATGAAAATATATGTAATATTTATATATTGAAATTTATACCACACACACTGTTTGCATATTTCTCTAGACAATGATTGCACGCAAATATGTACAGGCAACATATAATGTACACAATAGCATACAGAAAGAAAAAAATATATATATATATATATATAATATAATATAATATACACAATTTATATACATTTTATACACAATACAATATACATATGTAATATATACAATTCATGAAATATATAATAATATGATACACAAAAATATTATAATATATATATATATATATATATATAAAATAATGTAACAGTATATCATACAAAATAAAATAGACAAAACAATAAAGATTATAATTTATAAAACATCAAATACAAAATATTTTCACACATTACAGATTATACATGTAATCAATCATTCACATTAAAATAGAGAAAATGAACATATGAATAATGATTAAAATTGATTAATCAATTTATTTGTAACAATAAAATAAAAAAATTAAAAGAAAAAAAGAAAAAAAAAATATCCCTTCAGTTACTTACCTGGAGTAGCAATTTAGCACTTCTTTTTGAGTCAAGCTGAGAATACACAGTAATCAGAACCTTTTAATCTTTTGGGTCTACGGGTGTTGTCTTTCTTTTTCTTTTTCTGGAAAATAATAGGTCTCCCTTCTCTCTTTTCTTTTTTTTTTTTGGTACTGCCCTCCCCTGTTTTTTTTTTTTTTTCTTCCTCTCCTTTTTTTTGTCAAAAATTTCTCCTCCCCCTTTTGTCAAAAATTTCCTCCTCTTTTTATACATAAGGAAAACGGTTACATGCAAGCAGGTATGTGTGGGCAGTTGGCAGGAAATGAAAAGAAACTGCAGCAAATCATGGGCATGAAAGCAGGTATGTGTGGGCAGTTGGCAGGAAATGGAAAGAAACTGCAGCAGATCATGGGCATGAAAGCAGGCATGTGTGGGCAGTTGCCAGGAAATGGAAAGAAATTGCAGCAGATCATGGGCATGGGAAGAGAGAAAATGGGCAAGTGAGAAAAAAAAAAACTGCGCGCCAGGTTCCTTCTTGGGCTGCCTAGTTGCTACATGCTTTTCTTCTTCTAGTTGGGCCATGTGCTTATTAGGCTGATTATTATTATTATTATTTTTTAAGAAGTTGGGTTTGGTCTTTTGATTTGTTTAGGTAGGCTTAGGTTGGTGGGTTTTGGGTTACTTTTATAGGTATAGATTTTATAGGTTTTTAGGTTTCGATTTTGGAATTTCACCCGTCCATTCTCAGCTTAACACTTCAAAAATTTCGATTTGAATCTCCAGGTTTATCGTCATTAGGGATGACCCTGTTGGGTCCAAAATGGGGTGTCTACAGAGAGCTACTTAAGACAATTAGTGAAGAGAGCACAACTATGCATCAAAAGAGCGTGATTGTGTTTCTACCCAGTTTTCTCACTGATAACTTTCAAATCAGCTGGAATGGCTATATCTCTTTAAACACAATAAACGTAAGTTGATTTGAAGATAAGAGGGTTAAAGATTACTATGTATTAAGCTCATATTGATTTGTTCTCTATTCTTATTTTCTTTCTCTCTCTATAGTTCATTTCATATCCTTGAGAGATGAACTTTGTGTTTATCATTTGTATCAGCTTTTGAGAGGTAAAACTTTCCATATATTTGATTCATACAAAAAAGGCACAATCCTGTGAAACTAGTATGAAGGCAAAATCCTGTAAAACTATTATAAAAGACACAATCCTGATAAAACTAATGTAAGTGAAATCTTAGCAAAACTATTAAGCAAAATTCCGATATTGATTTGTTCTTTATTCTTCTCTTCTCTCTCTATAAAGCTCAGTTCATATCATTGAGAGTTTAGTTTTGTGGTTATCATTTGTAATAGCTTTTGACAGGCAAAACTTTCCTTGTATTTGATTCACCAAAAAAAGGCACAATCTTGTTAAACTAGTATGAAAGTGTAATCCCGACAAAACTAATATGGGCAAAATCCCATGAATCTAGTGGAAGAAATGCTTCAATAGGGTTTTCTTGGAGGAATGGATGTAAGAGGCTTATAGAGAAGCTCCGAACCACTATAAAAATTGATTAAGCGTTTTTTATTCCCTTACTTTTTAATCTGCTTTATACTTGTGTTATAATTGTTTTATTTCTTTATGGTGATTGATTTATTATTGATTATGTTAATTGCATGCATATTTGGTTGATCATCATTTGCATTAAAATTTGTTTTGTGTGAAAAACTATTCAGTTAGGAAAAGTTTTCTAATAGTGACGTTTGTTAGTAAGAAATTAGAAATGAGAGATGGAACGATTCTTGATTGGCGGGGCAAATTGGTAACAGTTTAAAGGTTTTTGCATTAAAAGTTAATTTGAAGGTCAACATGAATGAAGAACAAAATATAGAATGAAAAAGAGAAGAGAATATTACATGAATGAATAAAGATCTCTTCTAATTACTTAATGTTTAAACACATTTTCATCCTTTTACCTTTTTATCTTATGATTTTCTTCTCCCAAAAACTTTTGAAACCTTCAATGACCATGTCAAAATTGGCGCCAAAGTCTATCATAAAAAATGAAGGTTAACACAAGTTTGAAACTCTTACACATTTTGAAATACATTCGCAATAATTAAATTACTCCTTGAGATATTGAGCCAGTAAGCCACTAAAAATAAACTATATTATTTGAAAGCTTTTTATTAAGTTCACCGTCGTTTGATCAAATGAGTGATTAGTGTTAGGATTAAAGGGCGAGTATATAGGTGTGCACATAATGGAAAAAATAACAAAAATTTTCTTTCACATTCATACATTGCACTAATTCAATCAATAACATATAAAACATTAATATAAATAACATAAACACATACATACATGAATACAATCCCTTTTGAAGATCTGTTAATAATAAGAAATTGCATATAATTGAAAACATGAATCAAACCATATAAGGTTTAGAGCATACCTCTATTTAAGCCTCCATCAGTCTTTACATGACATAAATTTGACACCTTGGATTAGGCACTATCAATAATCTATATGGAGCAAGTGTTGAGAAGCTACCATACATAATCAATGTAGCCTGAGGTCTTATACATGGGTTTAGGTAAGTAATGAAAGTGAGAGATCCATGAAAAATCTTCTCTCTCACTTAAGGAAAAACTTGAGCCAAAGATTAAAGTGAGAGAGAACTTTTTTCTTTATATAAAAGGTGATGCACATATGTGTATGGTCCATGCACGGTCATGTATTACATGTTTATCTTTACCTAAACCCAACACAAATTGCAAATAGATAAAAATCAAGCACAACTATCTATCCATATTGACACATGGTTATACATGGATTGTGCATAGATGTGCATGGGCAAGCTTATCCAAAATCTTCATCAAATATGAACTTATCCAAACCCAATCTGATAAACTTCAACCTGGTAATCCATACAAAATCATGCATATGATGGTACATAACCGTGCATTGGGTCAAACTTCATATTTTGACTTTTAACTTTATTTGAACAAATCTGACAAATCATCTAATAATTATTGCATACCATTCTCTTAAGATTTGGCTGAATTTGGACTTCAAACCATATTGAGTCCAAACACCAATTGAATATCAAAATCATCCATCTAAAATTAGACTTAATTTATCCTAATTAATCCAATTACTTCTCAGAACATTTAACCTCTTTATATGTGCAACCTAAAAGCTTCCAACAACTTGATAATTTACTAACTTGTGCCAAAACTTTCATTCATTATCCCTTTATGCATAGACCTAGAACAAACTCTAGCAAGCCATCATGGCCACTTGTCCATTGAAATGTTAGTGCTTATACTCATGACTTATCAACAAATAATTACTCGTACAATTCAATCATTTTATTATCTTATATCTCTTGAGACTAAGGCATATAAATAATATCTACCTTAGGTACTCTCCATAACTATAAATTTATAGTCAAATTAATGATTAAATAACTTTAGACTAGACAACAATTTGATCACAGTTTTTCATGGTCATTGGCACATACCAACAAAAGTCTATCAAAGATCAATTCTTCCATTGTCAAAAGTGATGAATCTTTTGTTGAACCACTATAGCTTTTGTACAAATCATGATATGGTTGATCATAATATGGCTAATCACTACCTTTATTGTACCTTTATTATAATGGCATGTAATAGCCGCAAGTATGTATCAAGGTTATCATAGTCATTTCTTAGCCTTAGGATTTGAATACTGCTTAAAGTTGACTTAGAATAATGAAAGGTGAGTTTCTCATGCCCATGTACAATTATACACCTCCTCATATCACATGTAACACTTGTTTGTGTGTCTAATGTTTATCTGAATCCATGATTGAGTCAATCACCCTAATCTTCAAGGTTTCAAATCAATCATGTGTAACACTCATAAGTATGTTTCCTTGCCTTTTAACTTTGTCCATATGAACCATTCAAGGTCTGCCAAGTGTATAGTCATGTCTAGGCTACACATACCCGTGTTTAGACCCAAAAATAACTATTTTACCTTTTTTAAGTCAACCTAGAGCCCTGATCAAAACCTAGGACTAAGAGATGACTATAGTACCCTTGAAACATTCCTATATGTGCTACACATGATTGATTTGAAACCTAAAAATCGAGATGATTGACTCAATCCTAGATTTGCATAAACACTAGACACACAAGCGTGTATGTCTCATGCATGGTTATGTGTGGTTAATCTGATAGAGTACGACAATATATGTGTCACACATATAACCATTTGTCATGTTTTCTGTATAAAGGCAACAGGATTTTAATTAAAACAGTTTTTTTATTCTTCATCATAAACCATACACACACTCATGCCACTTTACCTTACACATCCATGTACATGGATTGCTAGCCCTATCATCATGTTTTAGTTAGACTACATTGCATTTCTATTTTGAGGATTAAAAAAGTGAATCATTGTCATGCAAAAACAATGGAGTCAACTAATACAAGTATGATCTTGAAACACCTTATGTATGTTTATGTAAATATTTCTCGCATATTTGAAAGAACATAGATCTTGCGTTGGCCTTTTCTAGACACTATTTGATAAAAATGTTAAATTTCGCTACCTGAACATTTTTCTAAAATGCTCAGAAAAACCCAACATTATCATGAATGCATGGTTATGATTTGGTTAAGTTCATATATTTCAAGTTTAATTCAAATATGGTCTAATAAACATCACAGATCTTTTCCACTTAGGATATGCATAGATGACCATAACTAGATTAAAAATCCATTTTGATTTTCAACCTCATCCGTTTGGATATGACAAGTCATCTAAGATTTCATGAACACCTACTTCTCTTAGAATTAACTAATCTTGTGTCTCTGGAGTTTGATCCATTCCTATTGTGTGTGACCCATAAACTCTCTACTATGTCGACATTATCCCAATTTAGTTTGAATCTAAACATAGACTAAGAGTAGGCTCTAACAAGGCAGCATAGCCACTCGATTAGTAGAGTATCAACAAATAACTTTTATCATGGACAACTCAATGGTTATCATACAATTCAATCCATTTGTCAATTGATATCTCTCAAGGCTAAGCAATAGATTATGTATCTATCTCAAGAACTCCTTGTTATGAAATGACATAAACATTAATGATGAAAGAACTTGGATCAGACTCTGATCCAATCCCATTATAACCTTAGCTTTAAATGGTCGTATTTGTTTGTTAGTATTCTCATAAGAGTTACTACTCTCGTGCTTAAAATTGACGAATCTTGTATTGATCCACCATTGTCTTCATACAAATCACAATATGACTAATCATCACCCTTTTTATAGCATTACATTAAGTGGCATCAAAACATATCGAATTTTGTAAAACACAATTTAAGAGCCTTAAATCTAAATATCACATGTACCCTTTAGTTAAGAGGATATTTCCATAAACACTAGAGCCACCATCCATATGGAATCTTTTTATTGTGTTAGTTTAGTGAATATACCTAATCAGCATGCACTTATATGTTACACTAAACTATCAACAAATAGCTTCAACATATGTAAACCATTGCCACTTTTCAATAAAGTTATTTAACACTATGATAATCCTATCATCATTACTTATACCCTTAGTCAAAATAATGTTAGGATTAAGGACATTTTAGAATGGTCACCTAATGAGCACATACGGATAGCACAATTATTCATCTTATTCTCTCACCAGAATTTTATCAAAAGGATATTGATTGTTCAAACATAACTCATACATATGATCTTATGCATGATCAATAAAGTGTCCTTATTAATAATCATAATAAATGATTACATCAATAATACAATAGATCTAATTGACTCAAGGCATTACCTTAACAAGTTTCTAGTTGGTGGATGGATTAGAGAGTTCAAAGTTTCTTACACTAGGTGACTCTATGGAGCACATTAGTTTAAAGGTCAATAAAAATGAAAAACAAATAGAATGAAAATGAGAAAGAATATAACTGAAAATGGGGATCACTTTTAGTTTCACATCTTTCTTCCAACTTAATGATAACAATATAACGTATGATAAAACTTTGGAATAATTAAATTAAAAAAAAACCAAAACAATAATAATCTCTTTTTATGATTTTTTTTCTCTTCTATTTTCCCCATAACTATTGTCTTTATTCTTCCATCCTTGTATCTTCTATTTGTCGGAAACTTACCAACCCATTCCTTCTTCTCACCCATCCCATCTTTCTACTGCTCAAAATTATTTCTTTCTGGTCAGTTTCTTCTGACTTCACGTTCAGGCATATGACCATTCCTCCCAAATTCTCACTCTTACAAATTGTAAATACACGTAATCCGAAAAAATCCATTAGACACTAAACAGGTGCCACTGATAAGGAATATGTTGTTTGAGCTTTTTTTTGGACTCATCGTTACTGCACTTTGTTATTGTACGAGACTATGGCAGTGAAGTTTGTTGGATAGAAGGTCGGTACGAATGACAAACGAAAAATAAAATGAAGAGACACAGAAAATCTCTTGTCCTTCTGCATTTTTGTACTGACCTTCTCCAAAAATCTTTTCGAACAGTCAACCACCTCGTCAAACTAAGCAGCAACGTCTTGGTACAAAGTACTCCAAAAACTCCGTAAGACACCAAGCGAGTGGGTCATGTGGTGGGAAATGAATAATTGCTTGAGAGCTTTTTGTTGGGTTTACTGGATTTGTTCTCAGCAGACCCTCACACCGAAGTTTGTTAGTGATACAAACAGATTATAGAGCTCATCAGAGGCTCATTCTCAAGCTCGGATTAAAAGACAATATTACATAGTGAAACTAATCAAAACTTGGATGAACAGACAATCTTTTGTGTGAATTTGCTTGTATGTCTAGGGCATTCAAGATCGTGAAGCAATCTAAAAAGTGAAAAATATGAGTAGTCTGATAAAATTTGATACATTATGTAACTTCAAAAACAGAGAACTTACAAGGCCAAGAGTGTCTAAGAACATTGAAACAATAAGAAAACAAAGAGATGTAAATTTTGAGACACGTATACAAAGGCCCCCCAATATTGACAAGGGAATAAATATAATTCAATGCTCTCTTTGAAATACAGAAAAAAAACTCAGAATACAAAATAGAAGAGAAAGAACCCTAACACTCATAGACGAATATAATAAAAGAATTAATGAAAAACCATGTAAACAAATGACAATGTGTCTGTCCCCAGGATCTTCTATCTACAACACCCCCAAAAGCTTCTAGCTTTCTTTCACAAAATTTTCATCTTGCCTTCGACAAATCCTAACCAACCAACCAACAAAGCACCGTGCAAAATATTTTGCATCAGGTGTTCAGAGTTGGAAGAGCTATCTCTTCAGCAACTCCACAATTATGATTATGATCTTAAGGCCTTGTTTTTATTCATGTATCTTAGTCACAATTCAATCCACATATCTCTAACACAGGGCCATCACGGTTGACAAATGGGTTTATTCTGACCCACAAGAGGGTCAGGATTGAGGCTAGAAGAATAGACCAGACTAAAATGATGGTAGGCATCCTGTCTTGTTTTCCTAGTAACCCTTTGAGGAAGGGGTAGAGATGAATGATGACCCAAAGGGCAAAGAACAGCCTACCAAAAAGTGGGCCCCAGGAATCATACCCATTATTGATGGCATCTGAGACACCGACAATGACCCCTACTATGTTTATAATGAGCAAAGTTGTGGGAGGTATTAGCAATGATGTCCACTTGAAGAGGTAGAGCTCAGAGAATTCACCATCATCTGCTCCTTTTGAGGTAACAGTGAAGTTTGTGTTGACACCAGCTAAAACCTTGAGTAAACCCTGGAAGAGAGCAAAAAGATGAGATGAAACGCCTCCGATCACCCAGAACTGTTCATTTCTCCACCAGTCATCTATGCCAACACCACCCCACTGCATCTCAATGATACCAGTTGCAGCAATAGATATGAAGAGAGCCATAAAAATAAGACTGGCATAGTTGCTAATCTGTAGACAATAAAGCATGACTAATTAGCAGGAAAATTCATCTGCAAAGCACTGGTTCTACAAAAATCAATAAGGATTTACATTGCAAACTTTAAAGTTCACCGAATCATATGCACAGTGTTTACTCCACATA
Organism: Anacardium occidentale; assembly: GCA_026122585.1. Taxonomy (NCBI): domain Eukaryota; kingdom Viridiplantae; phylum Streptophyta; class Magnoliopsida; order Sapindales; family Anacardiaceae; genus Anacardium; species Anacardium occidentale. Next base: position 34,742 of record JAJEJH010000996.1, on the reverse strand, counting down.
GCATTTCCATTAAACATGCATATTTTTTGGGAAGAAGTTTTCAAGTCACAGAAGGTGTTACCTCAGGAACAATGAATTTCCCAGTAAGAAGACAGATAGCTGGCAGGGTACAGTAAACAAGCAACGGAATTGATGTCCAAGGATATACCACCGAGTTTATGTACGAGAACCTTTCCAACCATTTCAAACCACCCCCATAACCATACCAGATTGGACAATGTCTGCTGAAGAAAATCTCAACAGATCCAAGAGCCCACCGAAGAACCTGGTGTAGACGATCTGAAAGATTGATAGGTGCCGAACCCTTGAAAGCTGGTCGTTTAGGAATGCAGTACACTGATCTCCAGCCATGGCAGTGCATCTTGAATCCAGTCAGGATATCCTCCGTCACAGAACCATAAATCCAGCCAACCTGATACAACATTTAAATCTTTAGCCTATGGCATGGAAATAAATAATAGAACTTGCTTATGAAAAGCATTCAGAAGAATCCTATTTTACTCACTTCCTTTCCCCATTCTGTTTTATCTTCATAGCCACAGCTGATCACTTGGATGGCTTCCCTCAACAGTGATGCTGGACTGGGATCATGAGGGACGCCCCCATTCTCCAGAAGAGTAGATGCGACAAAAACCGGAGACTGCCCAAACTTCTTCTCCAATTTCATTTGTGAAATACCAGTATATTTCTCAATAGCTAATTCTACAATAGCAGCCAAGTCTTTATCATCAGAACTTGTCTAAATTTAAACACAAAACACATATATGGATGTGGCAAATTTTACCTTCCACTCCCTCTTCAATATTCTCAAGAGCATGTATTTGCTTTGATGTCTCCTTGTTCTTTGACTTCTTTTTCTTATCCTTTGCTGTCTTTGCCTTTTTGTTCTTCCTAGATCCACAACACAAACAGCACCATCTTGGCCAGCAATTGCAGGTCTTTCCAGGAGGCTTCTTCTTGACTGGTGCATCATAACCGTAAAGTGCTTGCCTTCTGAAAACACACCCAGTTCCAACATATATTGGTCCTTGGATGCCATCTAATCCTTTCATGTTGATCTGTTTCAGTTGAAAATTAGATTCTCAGGCTATGACAGACAGAATAGAGAGCAAAGAGAGGAGCAATTTCTTTAACAGAAGCAACAAGAGGAACATTAACATACATCAAAGAACACAACATTTCGATTTGAGTATCTATCATGGCGATCAATTCCATCAAATCTTTGCGGAAATTGTACATAGCAAACTTTTTTGCCTGATTGAGGATCCATCATAAAGCACATGGCTTCTCTAAGAGCTTTGCTGTTGTTAATATAATGATCACAATCCACATTGAGAAGATAAGGAGCATTTGAGAGAACTGCAGAGACCCGAATCTTCAAAAACAATAACAAAACAATTAAAACAAATACCAGAAGAGTAATCTTGAGGCATTGTTAGCATTAATTTGAAGCCTTACCAAAGCATTCATGGCCCCAGCCTTTTTGTGATGCTCAAAACCAGGTCTCTTCTCACGAGAAACGTAAACCAGGCGAGGTAATTCATTACCATCAACATCACGGACACCACTATGACCTAGGAATACCTGTGCAACAAAACATTTCTCTTTATATGGGATAAATCAAGGATTTTGCTTGATACAAATTAAAAGAAAGAGGATGCATGACAGAAGAGTGTCGTTTGTAAGCATTAAAGATATCTCACCTGAATCATTCCAGGATGGTCTCGTACATTGTTTCCAGGCCATGGAGTTCCATCCTGCATCGTCCAACCATCCTCAGGGACCTTCTGTGCTGTGGCAACCAATGCATTTATCCTAACTTTGAATTCTTCATACTCTCTCTGTAAAAGACAAAATAAATAAATGCACATTAAAATCACGATACATAAAACCTTTAGAACTTTAATGTAAATCCAGAATACTGGTGGGAGCTAATGGCTACACACAGCTGTATAAGATCTTCAATTGACTTGACACATACACATCCTCAAAGAACTGAAATCACTTATATATGTCATATTGGAAACAACATGATAATGATTAACAAACCTTCATTGCACGCCTTTCTCTAACAAATGCCGGATGAACTTTGTTCTTCAAATAGTCAATCTTCTGAGAAAAATACCACTCTGGAGCCCGGGGCTCAATACTATATTTTTTGCAAAAAGGAACCCATTTCCTAGCAAATTCAGATGTCTCAGATAGTGCTTCAAAAGTAAGCATGGCAGCACCATCATCTGATACATAGCATGCAACTTTTTCAACTGGATAATCAACTGCAAGGATGGATAAGACGGTGTTTGCAGTAATCAGTGGAGGTTCTTTCATAGGATCAACCGTACTCACAAAAACGTCGACACTTGCCAACTCTGATGGTTTCCCTTCTTTCTCATATCTGAAAATTAAGGACCAAATGAAGAGATAACATATAAAGAATGACAAGAAAATAAATTAAGTATGTACACATGATTTAAGAGCAAAGCAATGCCCAATAATCATGTGAGTTTCTAAAATTGTATTACGATAAGTACAACGCAACATACCTGATAGACAGCCTATCAAGGTATGTTTCTCGTGTTATAGGGAGCCACTTTGGAAACTGGTCAAGAATCCATGACACAGCAAACCATATTTCACATATTACAGATGTCAACCAGAGGCCATATGCATCATTTACGGGATGGAGAACTCTATAGTGAAAGAATAAGCCAAGAATTACAAGCCGGAGAATGATTATCAATCTATATGGGCTTATTTTGCTAGAGGGAATCGGCAACTTCCTTGAAAGTGGCTGTCTTCCTTCATCCATCCTGACAAACATATATCCACAAAAGTTCTAATTATCATTCAAGTGAAAAAACCAAAAGAATTGAGGATGCCATTGCACAGAAGTTATTACATTGTTGACACAATTCCAAACAAATTGAATTAATAATATTTTGGTAGAGTTCAACGCATGTTTGCTCAGCGGAAACTGCCACATGTATAGAGAACTTAGAAAATATAGAAGATGACAGATGCATGCATAAGATAAAGTTTCTTATGGTAACCAGACAAGTGCATGTCTGATTTGAACTAAAATGATCAGAACACCGCCAAGAGCACTTTCAACCTATACAATCCCAATACAAAAGCCGAAGATGTAATGATTCAGAGATACAAGACCACGAAACAATCTCTGATCCAAAGTATATTCACCTAAATAATTGGTAAAGCTGACATTTTTCAATTCCATAGAAGGCATCTCAAGGATAAAGTAAAACAGGCAACTAGCTTCCAAAAAGAACCATCAGGCTATCCATGTTTTCCTCTCCAAACTTGACTCAAACTCACCCATCTATGCTGGGATCAATTTATATCATATAATATTAGTGCTTGCGTTCCCACGAGTGTGAACACATATACATAATTAATTTTAATAAGGGATATTTTACGCATTTCTTTTTGTTGTTTACTACAAGGTACCCACAAGCTTCGAACTCCATTAGAAAACACAGCAAAGAACAAAAACAAGCAACCTTTTATTCAATACACTTCTTTCTGTTATCAGCACTGCCTTGGACTAAGCTTTAGGAATAACTGCGAGCAGCAAACAAGCCTTATGCTCCTAAAAATTACTTCTACAGCTTGTCAAAGCAGTCTTCGAAGAAATAGCTAAAAATTGGTGGGCCTAAACGATTTGTGGCTAAAGATCTTGGCACACAACTTATTCCAGTGATCAAAATACACACTGCAAAAGTCTGCCCTACACTTTTATGCCCTTCACATGTCATTCTTCTCAATGATCCTTTTGAAATATTCTTCTTTATCAAAAACTGTCACACAGGTATCTAGAATTCTTGATTCAAAGCCAGCTATGAAAAGAAAGTACAATTGTTTCCAGCAGCACTTACATTGGCAAATCAGGGTCATCCAGTTCATCTCCATCAAAGCTGCCACCATCATATCCTCCATCATGCTTAACTACCTGAAGTTTTTCATTCTGCCTTTTCTTCCAGTCCTCCATTCGATCCTTCCATGCAACACTGCCATACCCATACACAGCAATGTCTTTCTGAGGAACCATTGGTCTTGGTTGCACTATGGCAATGAAAACACCAAGTTTAGCATAAAAGTTAGTATAAATATAAACAGCACAAAACATAAGCTATATAAATTCAGAAAATGAGAATTTACAAGGTGTAGAAGGATCAGGATAAGGCATAGGATGAACTCTGTTTCCATGCCCCATAAATGGGGGCACAATTAAGGCATGTTGATCAGAAGAAATCTCAGCATCCTGGAACAAAGCATTCAGAAAAGGTATTAATATGACATATATTACTTCACATAGAAGCAAACATATATTCACAGGCTTGGGGAAACGTTAAAAACACACACAAGAAGACAAGCACAGAACATTAAAATTGCCAATGGAATCACCTCTTCTCCGTAAGTCAAGAGAGGAATATTAGAAGTAAGGGCAGAGGAATCTAGTTCTGAGCGAGCAGGTATTCCAGAATTAGATCGGGAACGTGTAGACATTGCACCCTCTGCAGCATGCTGTGGGCCCAAGCCATCAAGGTTCCCATAATCAAACTCATTATCTATGTCATCAATATCATCTTCTTCCTCATCACCCTCAACTCTTGGACTTCCTGCAATTTATGTCATGAGTTAGAGGCAGCCACTATGTAGTGCAGAACTTAAGAAAGAACAGGAGCAGTCTAACCTTTAAGGCGCTTGTATCTGGTTTTGCACTGTGGGCAAGCCTGATTCCCCTCTCTTCTCTCATACTCATAGCAGGGCCTGCACACAGGAAAGGCACATTCGTTGCAAGCCACAAATAACTCCCCATCCACTGTAATCTCAATCTCATCACCACATATTTGACATGTTTGCCCGCTTAATTCTTTAACAGACTTTATCTGCGTAGAGCACCAAAAGAAAATTATGATCAGCACCTGCTGTAAATGGTACAATTCCACCAACCAAGCTAAAACTCAATCTGCTTGATCTAACTTCCATTTATAAAGAAAAGCTCAAGTTCAGTTAGCAGGGATTGATGTATGATTGCATACCACTAACAAAGGAATTTACCTTAATTAACATAATTATTCCAATTTGTTTCATAGTTTTGTTGGTCAGGGCCCAGGATCAATATTCAAAGTAATTACAGTGATAAACATCTAAGATTAAAATGTCATTACATTCAAAAACGATCAAAACCAAATGGTAGTCTAACTTCTTTATTTGTCACTTCCCAAATCTTCATTCTTTGCAAGTTTCTATTTGTCCACATTTTCCTTGACTACTTTAACAGAATTAACACTCTGGCTCTCCCCTACTTTCAGTTTTTGCTTTCTCATTCTAAAATCAACTCAGATCACCACGCAAAAGTGGATCCAGAAGAACAAAACTTGCAACTCATAATAAGCCTTACATTCTACTTGGTCAAAAGTTTCACTCCAAATTTCCAACATCCAAGAACTCCGACTACTGTTACCATTATCTAATAACAACAAGCATATAATTTATTGTGAATGTCCACAAATCTGGGAGATTCTAAACCAGCCTATTACTGAAAGTATCAACAATTATATCAGCACAGAATCTAAAGCTTCTTTTACAAATCAGAATAAATCCCATTAATTTGAACTGAGAAAACTGAAATGCACAGATATAATCTTTCTTCAATTGATGTAAATCACCTCAGATGCTCACAATTTTCATCTAAAGACTAAAACTTGTTTACTGTTACAGTGAAATAATGAAACAAGCTAAGACCAAAAAGCAAGTCAATTCATGATTCAATCAACAAGAAACCCAAAAATAGAAAAAAGCAGGTGAGAAGAAAATGTAATCAGATTGCAACAAACCATGATCAGAGAACACAACATCAACCAAATAGGTATTAAAAAATTAAAAATTGAAGCGAAAAAAAAGGGGTCTTACTCTCGCATTTTCATCAGCATTAATCAACACAAACTCGTTTCTGTTATGCGACCCAGCAATAAGTCTCCCTCCCGTGTCCATGACTCACCACCGACACCCAAAAACCGAAAAACTACAAACCCCCCTGCGAAAATCGACTCAGAACTCGGTCATAAAACTCAGTCACTCTCTGAAAGTCACTCAAGAGATCCACTTCACAAGAGTCTTCTCCTCAACTCCCATGACAAATGACCAAAACATAACCCCAGCAAGAAACGAAGCCCAATGAGAGGAGTAATAATTATAAAAGGAAATAAATAATTAACAAGCCAAGTCTGCTCTGTAACCTGGCTGGAGTTAACGAAAATCTAGAGAGAGAGAGAGAGAGAGAGAGAGAGAGGAAGGATTGAAAAATGGAGTAATTGAGAAGGAGAAGAAGATGAGTGACAGAGAAAAAGAGAGAGAGAAATGAATTATGTGAATCTAGCTAAGTGCTTACTAGACAAATAGAAAGCAAAAACAAAAACAAAATCACAAAGAAAATAGAAAATAGAAAATATTGTATATATGTATATATATATTGAAGATATAAGAAAAAAAGCAAGAAAGAGAAGATGGTGGTGCTGGTGGGGTAATGAAGAAGAGGGAGAGATGGCATGGCGTGTCGCCCCCACAAAGATAAGTGAAAAGTGACAACTACTACAATCAAAACAAAAACAATTTCTGATTTTATTTTAATCTATTTCTCTACTATCTATCTATTCATCTTTGGCCGTAAATGTAAGAAAAAATGAGTAATCAGTGACAGACAGTGCTTTTCTTCATTTTTAGAAACAATTATTTGGAATCTTTTTAGTTTCTAAAGTAATAAAATATACCATGTATATCTAGTCATCTACCTAATATCAAAATAAATAATTACAACAAAATCAAAATGATTTGTTAATTTCTCTAAAAAAAACATGCTTCTGAATTCTATCTTAACAAACAAAAGCACACCCTTATCATTTTTAAAGTTAAATTATTTTCTTGTTAATTTATTTGATCAAGTGATAGGATTGTTTTTTTTTTTTTTTTTATTCCTTCAAGATTGATTCAAAACCATATTCTTATTAAACTTGATTTCAGATAAATAATTGCCAAAGTAAAGCTCAATGAAAGGGAGAATTCTATTTGTTATTTATGATGGAGTCCTCACTTATTTGAACTGAATATAAAGGTTAATAGATAAATCAATTTATTTTGACAATTTTGGGTCAGGGCAGAAGATCAAGAAGAGTTGTGCAGTAGTTGCTGGAGAAACTCAAACTACTTTTGTTTTGTTGTGGTGGTTCTTGGTTTGCTTGTTCATTTTGTTACTTTAAGGGCATGTTTGGATTCTCATTTTGTAAAAAAACTTTTTATTCATAAGCCCCTTAAGGTAAAAATCTTTGATTCTTTTAAGATTTGGTAGAAACTTCCCAATTTTTCCTTTTTTTCTTCCTTGTAAATGATTTTCAATTTCGTTTAAACCAAAAAAAAAACACTACCTTCTCTCTCCTTTCTTAGTTCAAAACGCACCGTTTTGTAATTTTACAAAGAGGAAAACGCGTTCACACAGTGACGACACGATCTGCGCCGCGTGAACAGATCATATTTATTGGCTTTCTTCTCTTTCTATTATTTATTATTTAATTTTTAATTGTTTTATATATTTTTTTTTGTAAACTACACGATTACAAGCTGTACAGATGGTGTGAGCCTTTTGTTTTGCTACGTTGACTTTGTAGTTAATTTTGACTGCAGTTTAAGGGTCCAGATCACATCTAACTAACCAAGATTAAAAGTTATTTGTTCGATTAATTAATTTGGATTAAAATTTAATTTAATGGAGCAAGTTCAAAGGCACCACCCTTTTTTTAATACCGCGGGGGAATATTCTGAGTTTTATTAAAATTCAATGTAGTTAATAGGGCAAAAGACTTGTTTCCACGCAAGGGTTTTTAAAAAATTCATTCGTTAATCAAATTTTATATAATTTTATTAATATTTTTATAAAATAATTAAATTATATATATTAAAAATATAAATAATATTAATATTAAAATAAATTTTAATATAATAATAATAAAGTTAAAAAAATTATAAAAATAAAATAAATTTTAAAATAAATAGCCACCATAAATTTAAATAGTCGAAAATAATCATTTAATTGGATTGATAGTCAAATATGACCGTCTCAATAGCCATCTCACAAGCCATCAAGAGAAGTTGAAAATGATCGATTTCAAGTGTGTCAATTGTTTTTAGTTATCTCTAATGACGAAGGTGGTCAAAAATCTTTGACGATCAAATTTAGTCGTCAATTTAATCAGATGGCTATTTTCAGTGACAGTGGTCACTTTTTAATTTTTTACTAAATTTTTGTTATTATTTTAATATTATATTAATATTATTTTATATTTTAATTATTTTATAAAATTAATTTTATTAATTTTAAGTTTTTTATTTAAAAAATAAAAATATCTTTTTAACCAATTAAATTTAATAGTTAATTGTTAAATTTAACTATTACTTTTATCAACAATGGAGTATTTGAATTTTTAAAAGTTATTAAGTAAAATTTTGTCATTTAAAGAAATCTTAAGTGAGAATAAGTTATTTGGTCATAGTTAAATTGGTTGTTAGATAAAATATTGTTTTCAATTAGTTTATGATTCTTCGTTTGGATTTAATGAAAATTAAATTGAAAAATATTTGTACATATTTTAAATTTTGTCTCGACTTGTTTGTGAACGAATTACTCTTATGGCTTTCAATTGATATGTTGAGGGAGAGAATTTTTTTTTTTTTTTTAAACAAAATAAATTAGTTTACATACGTCAACATAAAATTTTGGTCATACTTAATTAACAAACAGTTTGAGCAAACTAATTTTGTTCAAATTTAAAGTAAAATTAATAACAACAGCTAAAAATATTAAACTATTAACTTTCTTTTTATTAAATTGGTAAAATTTTTTTTTTTTTATATCGAAAATATTATACTATTAAATTTTTTTATTGAATGTATCAAATTTTTTTATTTTGTATATAAATATGATCAAACTTTTAGTGTTTTTATTTAGGTTACTGAATAAATAAAATTAAAATATTTATGTTGTTTTAGTTTAAAAGTAAGGTGATTAATTTGATATTTTTAATAAAAAATAGAAAAATTTTAGTTTTTTAATAAAAAATTTTAAAATTAATCTTTTTAGTAAAAAAAAATTAAAAGTTGAATTACTTTAATTTAAAAAGTAAATTTTTTAAAAATAATATTTTAATATTTTTTTAGTGTTGTTATCTTTAAAACTTAAGAATAATAATAACTAAAATTGTGTATATATGTGTGTGTATAAAATTGTAGTTATAAAATTAAATTAAAAAATAGAAACTATAGAAAAATTTTCTAACTTTTAAAACTTTTTACCCAAATAATTAAGTTAATTATGTAAACAAATTTTGAACCAATCAAGTAATTCAACCAATATATTCAAAGGAAATATAAAGCAAATATGATAAAAGTAAGGGATACAAAATGCTCAATGATTTATAGTGGTTTGAAGTTTCTAACTTAAAGTTTTTACTACACTATTTTCATATCCCAAAGATATAATAGTTTTGATTCAAGAGATTTCGTTTTTTATATTAGTTTTACGAGATTACGCACTTTCGCTCCTTAATCAAATACTCTAAGAAGGTTGATACAAGATTTTAAGTATAACAACGATCTCTTAAATGTTTGTTATTGAGTTTAGAGAGAGAAATCAAGAGAAGAATAGAGAACAAAGAAGTATAAATTATTACATTGTGATATATAGCATTTTGTTCTTTAAGTTTACTCTAATATACAGGTTTTAGATGAAAGAACCATTGAAGCAGAACTTAGAACTATTGGAGAAAAACTTTACATAGATACATGATCGTGAGCCTATGGTGCACGACTATGCTCCGTTTATTAAATGTATCATTATGGTCGATTTTTGAACTCTACCATCCACACGTAATCATGTGTTCCATTAACACAATCTTGTTTCCTTACTTCATGAAAGTCCCTTCAAATTCCAAATCCATGCAAGGGAACTCAACACAATTAGCATATGAGACTTGCACAATGATCCATATGCTTGTGCACGGTATGAATCTACAAGATCGTGCATTGAGAAAGATGTCCAAAAAATCTTTACACACTTAGCTTTGTACAACAAGGTTGTTAGTGCTATTTCTACTTCACATAAAATGATTGTGCGTCCTACTCCTCTACGGTCGTGTATTGATTAAGCATCTTGACTGTCTCACACAATAAGACTACACGATCTTATGCACGATTGTGTGTCTTATTTGGACACATTCATGTTTTTGGCTTTTATTCTTTTGACTTAATATGGCAAGATTGCATAAGTAAGGTGGTCATGTTGGACATGAATTATATAAACATAAGTGTGCTACAATACAGTACGATTTTATTAGACCTAAAATTTTTCTCAAAAAATTTTAGGCTCTAGCACGGTCATGGACACAATCTCATGTTTTCAGTGCATAAGTTAAAATATAACTTTACATGGTCGTACTTAATAAACACATGGTCATATGGTGTTTGAAACTTGCAAAAATAAAACTTTTAGCTCTTTCTATCATGAACTAAGTCATGTTAAGAGTAAATTATTCCTTTAAATATATTTTTATTATCATCAAAACACTAAGGGTTCAACAAATCTTTTGAATATAAATCATATTTGTCTATTGAAAACCTAAATTTTTTAATAGAAAAATCGAATAACTTTTGTGTAATGTCCATCAAAATTCAAAGAAAAATAAAAATAAAAAACAATATAGACGAAGGAAAAAACATTAAACATTGTTTCTATCTCTTTTATTAGATTTTGACATGTCTCTCTCACCTTCACCACTACTGCTACCTCTTATTTATTCTCCTCTCCATCTCTTATCTACTTTCTTCTCTTATATTATGGCACCTTTCTTATTGCCACCACCTCTTGTTTCTTCTCTCACCTCTCATTTTACCTTCTTTTCTTAATTATACTAATGGATACCTAATGTCACACACTCTTTAAATACAAACTCTTCAAAGAGAATACAAATATGAAGAGATGTATATACTTATAACTTAACTTTCACATATAACATTGCAATAGAAATTTAACTTTAACAATAAAATTAGTGTGATAAATCTTTTACACAAATATTTGTAAACAGTGTCTTGTGTAAATAAATAGAAATCTAGTACATCAATATCCATAATTGTCATAAATCTGCATAAAATCCTCTAAGTACATAAACAAAAAAAAACATAAAAATTGAATCATTTATATCAAGCCTCTTTTCATGTGAATCGATGTCAATTGACTCGCTTCCTTCCCACAATCTCACCAAACTTATCTCCTACTTACAAAATAAATGTAAAGGACTGCATGAGTGTGAAATTACTTAGTAAGTAAGTGATTTATCAAGCATTACAAGATGCATATAACTTATACTTAGTGTTTTACATTTTAACTATTGTGTAACTCTAGTGTTGGAATCTCACAGTCGATAGAAGATTGCCCACGTAGTAGAGTCTGAGAATTTTAATCACAGATCTCATCTATCAAAATGTTTAAAAAAAAAATAGAAACAAACATGGGTGTTTTCAAAAAGCACACATGTGATTTTCCCCTTTAAAACTTTAAAGCTCTTATAGCAACTTGGTTCACTTATCCATTAGTTGATAGACTTTGACATGAGTAGTATCCTCACAAAGTAGTTGTAATGGAGATTGTAACATCTTAGGGTTAGAAATGTCTTTTAGGTAACTAATCTGGGTTAAAATGAGATTGGGTAAGAATACTAAGGTTGTGAGAGAGTTCAATGGTAAAATAGTTGTTTTCCAAAGTTAGGTGGCTTGTGCATGGATCATGTTAAGAGGATTTGTATGGGAGCGCAAGAAAATGACAATAGTGTAATTTTTCTGTCATACACGACCGTGCATGTTGAGGCGTACGACCGTGTGTGCAATTAAAATCAGTCGCCTTCGTTTTAAGTTGAACTTATCTATTTTTCAGTCATTTTCACCTAAAGTTTTTATTTGATTTTTAGAGAATATCAATCCTAGAAGGGAAGACTAACAACCAGGACCATCAAATCCAGCTTGAGAGTGTGATTTGCTTGAGAGAGAAGCATGTCTAGAGGTAGGTGTTTCTTATCTCTTTCTCTCTCTTCTTTTGTGTGATGTGCTTGATATGTTTGAGAATGAGTTTGATTCCAGCATGCTTGTTCTTTTATTTTGCATGTTTGATGACTTAAGATGATGATTATGATGATTATGTATGGATATTTGAGATATGTGTTGATAAGTATGTATATGCATGATTTTGAGATGATTTGAATGATTGAGGATGAAGATTGATGCTATTGATAGCAAGAGCATGTGTTTATAAGGTGTTTTATGTGCTAATATGAATTTATGGTAGTTGATTTGAGTTTGGTATGAGAATTGGATGGCATTAAGCATGATCTAGCCGACCATATTGATGCAAAATGCAATGCACGACCGTGCACACGTAGTGCATACCCGTGTATATTACATTTTGCATGGTCACAACCGTGTTCACGTACCTGTGTACAACCTGAAAATGTAGGGTTACGACCGTGCATGTTCATGTCATGACCGTACACCAGGAAAAAAATAAGAAAATACAATACAAAGAAATTATAAACCCTAGCATGACCAACATTAGCACATGATCCCGTGTAAGCTTATGCACGCCCCTGTGTATACACACGCATACTCATGCGTAAGGCAGAAAAGAGAAAATAAAGCATGAATAAGCATAATGCATAGTAAAAGCTATCAAATTGATATAAATCAGTGAAATAGGCTTAGTTAAGCTTACATGATGCATTATATGTACAACATAGTATGACATGCCATATAAAGTTTTTAGAAATGGATCTAAGGATCCGAATACATGTTTTCAATAGAAAAACATTGATTTTAGGGGTGAATACGAGGGAGCACTTGTGAGTTTCAGTAACCAGCATTATGAGCTATATGCTCATACTAGTCACTATATATTGGTACATGCTGGTGTGCTCAGTTAGTAGCTTAGCTTAGGGTTTTTTTTATTCGAGAATTAGATATCAGTTATAGTACGAGACACTCAGTTTAGTTATCAGATTTAGAGGCATCACGTGATCTAGATAGTTTCTAGCGCGTGTTTACATAGGAAACTCACATGGCCAAGGTGCTGAATCCTTGTACTCATCAGTCTGTATAACACAGTTTTCAGTTGTGATTTTAGTTACAGTTTTATTATGTTTCAACAACTTTTACATAAGTTTTTCAGATGATTTTAGGATCTTTTGATCCAACAACAGTATTTTAGTAAAATAGTTTTAAAAAACTATTTTTCAATAAACAAACCAAGGTCTAGACATGATTTCAGCATGTTTTATAGCATGTCATTTTCACATGACATATACAACATCATATCATTCAAAGAATGATAAAATAGTAAGAAACAATAATTTAGTAAGAAACAGTAAATATTCAGAATACTTGAAAATCATGTAATGAGACGTAAAACTTCAGAAAGTAAATACTAGAATAGTAAAGATACAGATACCAGAACAGAATGATTGGTACGTGAGAACTAGTTTGGTTTTTCTCCCGTGTATATGTGTGTTTTAGTGTTTGATGGCAGTAGCAATCCTTTGAGAAGGATTGGTTTAGAGTCAGAGATAGAAACGCTTACTGGGTGAGTATATCACTCACTTCCTACTTTCCTTTCTCTTGCAAATCAGTATTTTGGGGGCTGAAAGGAGGAGATGGCTATCGTTTGGGATCCAACTTTTGTTTTTAGTTTTGAAGCATGCTTTTGGTTTGCATGCTTTTATAGTTTAATTACATGCTATTGTACAGTATACATACCTATATGATCTTGCACATACTTGTATATATTTTCCGTATATAAAAGAAAGTTTCTGGCTTGGATATATATCTATATACTTATTCACCATATATTTTCTGTTGTCATGTTTCAGCTCAGCTTTAGGTATTTATGTTGGGTATTATTGGTAGTATTTATTATTTGTTTAATAATTTTATTATTATTAATTTATAGAAAACAGAAAACAGTAATATCTAGTAGAAGTGCCTACAAAGATTCTTATACTTCCAAGATGCTAGTTTGGTTGGTGTATGGTATGTATTTGGTAGGGGAAGGTGTATGTAGTATAAGTGTCTAAGAGGGATTGGTAATCTCTCAATATTGTATATGAAACACTCAGTAAATGAACACATGACAAATGTACCTGTAATTTGCCCCTTTAATACTTTATAACTCCTACATCAATTTGGTTTGCTTATCTGTTAGTTGACAGACTCCTAAATAACTTGATAGTACTTGACTCCAAACCAAACCTAAACACATATCAAGAATGGCCTCTGACAAAACATTATAGTTATTTGAATAGTAAAATGTCAACAAACATCTTTAAGCTTCATCAATTTGATAGTTAACACATAATATAATTCTTTTTTCACTATGTGTCATGAGGCTAAGACATCGATGTGTGTCTATTTTAGAAAGCTCTCGTATATGTAAATGTCCAAACAAGAGATACTAGATATAACATCAACTGATCCAACTATGACCAAAAACTTAATGGTTTTGAACATACTCAATAAAAAGACAACTTTCATGTTCGAGAATGAAAAATCTTGTGTTGATCTACTATAGCCTTTATACTGATTATGATATGATTAATCGCTTATCTTTATAGTAATATGTTTGATAACGTCAAATGATATTACTCCTAGTATAAAACAGTTTCATAAACCTTAAGTCAAAGATTATATGTACCTATCAAGTCATAAAAAATTGATTTATAGACACAGTAAAACATACTCTATATGTGATTCTCATCATTGGGTCAGCCCAATAAATATGATCACTAAATCATGCACTCATGTGTCAAACAAATTAGAGCAACCAAATCTCAACGCATGCAAATCACCATTATTTTTCAATGAGATCACATACACTATAATAATTTTCATACCATCATTAATGCCTTAAAGGTTTCATGATGATGTCAGACTTATAGACTTATTTTAGTATAATTGCCATTGTGCACTTATAAAAAGCATAATAGTCATTTGATTTCATCATCATCTTCTACCATACTAAGGGCACATCATATTTATATATTTAGATGCACCATCATCAGTATGACTGAAATACTTTATTTATTAATAATTGCAATATATTTACAAATCACAATAAATTATAGATAAATACATAAAATACAATAATAGGTACAAAACTATAGGGCACCAACCCTGACATCTAGCACATAACAATGGTCAGTAGGATTTCCAATTCATCTTTTTTCTCGATGAATTATGCATTCATTACTAATTCGACATTTGACATATGTCATTATCTATAAGCTTTGACATCTTATATGTCTTATTCACAAATCTTTTCGATACCACCTAGATACCCATTGTCATTTCGTTAACATCTCAAATGTCTTGTGAAATTTTAACATTCTAATTTTGACATCTCATATGTCTTATTCTCAATTAGCATAGATTGGTGCACATAACACATGTCAACCAAAGTTAGTATGCATAAACGTTGACACGTTAGCCATACGGGGAATCATTTATGCAATCTTCCTTTGCATGAAAAAGATTTAATAGAAATCAAGGACATTGAGATTTATGTTAGGCATTATAGACATATGCGACATCGGGATATGAAAAAAGGTAAGCATTTGACATATTGGATATTACTCGAATGAGACAACCAAGATTATTGAGAGTAAATAATAAGATAGAACACTTTTACATGATGTATTTATGGTATCTAATGGGTTGTTTACTTACTGAATGCTTTCACACTCATGTGTTTTGTAGCATCTCATGTTAGAAAAGCCCTTAGAGGTAGAGTTTTGGGGTTAGAAATAGAATTCAGGAATAGATTGGGAGTCTAGAAGAGTTCAAAGGTGAGTTAGTAAGTTTTTTAGAGCTGTGTGGCCTTCGTATGATGCCTTTAAGGAGGTTTTAATCATGCGAAGCGCAGGAAATGAATTATATTCATTTTCCCTGGTGCACTCCCGTGCACCATGCCCTGCAGGCCTGTATAGGTGGGATTAAAAAGAGAGAGACGGGAGATTTAGTTTCATTCTCACCCATTTCAGCATTTTTCTTCTCTTGTTCAGCAGCTCCCAGCCCTAGACGTGAGATTCAACTTTCAACGGCTCCCAATCCAGTAAGAGAGCAGAAAGAATATCTTGAGTTAGAAATTTCCAACTTCATGGCAAGAGGTAAGTGTTTCTTACTCTTTCCTTGTGTTTCCAGCTTATTTGATGTTGATTGGAAATGTGTGTTTCCGTTTCCAGCTTGTTGTGTGATGTTGGTATGCTATGTGATGATGATTTGATGATTATATGATGAATTCCACCTAGAATGCATGTTTGCTTGTTTGTGAGTGTGTTAGTGAGAGGAATGGTGGATTTCCATGGTGAAATGCATGTTAATGGATGAAGGATGAAATTGATGCATGATATGTGTATATTGAAGTGCCTTGGATGTTTGATTTCAGTTAATTTGATTTTGGTTGAGAAGTGGATGGGTTCTTGCTCGTTCCAGGTGAGCCATGTCTGTGCAGAACTGGACGCATGACCGTGTGCCCGCAAGAGCATGCCCGTGTACCCTTGTTTCTGTAAGGACACAGCCATGTGCACGAAGTGCACATGACTTGGAAAGCAGAGGACACGACC
Source organism: Anacardium occidentale (assembly GCA_026122585.1). Taxonomy (NCBI): domain Eukaryota; kingdom Viridiplantae; phylum Streptophyta; class Magnoliopsida; order Sapindales; family Anacardiaceae; genus Anacardium; species Anacardium occidentale. The sequence goes on along the minus strand of JAJEJH010000996.1, from coordinate 18,018 downwards.
GTGTGTCTTGAGGAACACGGTCGTGTGTCCCTTCTTCGTATAAATGACTAGATTTTCCAGAACCTTACACGACCAGTAGCACGACAGGCACACAGTCCCGTGTGTCTGGGCACAAGCCCGTGTGCCCTTGCCCAGCACGGCCGTGTGTGTGCATGCACACTCGTGTGTCTTCTTTGCATGCTCGTGCGTCAGCTTGATTTTCCAGAAATTACAGAAAATAAAATGTAAAGGCTTGGTAATCCATCCAGAGGGCTAATAACCATCAGATAAGCTAGAATTCAGATAAGAAATGATGCACATGCATACCATAGCACAACATGTAGCCTGAAAGAGGATTTAAGGATCCGAATTCAGTAGTTCTCAATACTCAGAACTCAATGTATGGGTTATGGCTTTGGGTGAACTTGAGGGGGTATCTGTGGGATCCAGCTTTCTGACACCAGTCAGACTGCTTAACACATTATTCAATTTTCTAGCTAGTAGCTAGAATGTTTAGCCCACTTGACCAGGATGTCGAATCTCTGTGTTCATCAGCCTGATCAGCACAGCAGGTACCTTCGGGTACATATGATTCAGATGCATGCATCATCTCCAGTTACTTTCAGTTCAGCATGACATGACATGCATTAATAATGATACTCAGTAAACAGTAAACAAACAGATAACCAATAATCAGATTCAGCGCCAGCAAGCGATTAGATGCATGAATAGGGCCGAGGTCAGGTATGTATGTTTTGTTTGTTGCTTGCTTGGGCGAGGGAAGTGAGGAACGCTTACTAGGTGATCTTTATCACTCATCCCTTCATTCTTCCTTCATTTTCAGGTTTTGTTGCTGCTGGCGAGGAGCGGATAGATTGAGGCTCGCAAGAAGGGACCCCACACACCAGTTTCAGCTGTATTTTCTTTCAGTTTTTGGACCTGTGAGGTCTTGTACTTTAATGTGAAAATATAATATATGTACAAAGCTTGATTTGTATATATATATATATATATATATATATATATAGCCAGTTTGGGCTCATTGTACCTTTGTATTTCAATTTCAGTCTCAGCTTCCGCATGTGAATTGTAATTTAGCAGCAGGATTCATTTTCGTAGGATTCCTGTCGCAGGTACCTGATTTCCAATTTAATAAAAAAAAGAACAGTAATAATCAGTAGCATGGGTACTCGTGGCAGCGGGTCCTACATGTTTGGTTTGGTTTTGTAGAAAGAAGAGGTAGTGGGACATGTATGAATAGTAATAGTCTATTGAGCTAATAGTATGGGCAAGGCTACAACCTTTTTATGATGTGATTTCATTTTCTAATTATTCGATGTATTGTGAACCATGTACAGTCTATGCACATTTTATTGGTATTTGGATTTTATATTGATGAATTAATTATTAGACATCTTTTCACACATTGTTTTATATGATGTTTAAAAAAATGTTTTGATAAAGCACGTTAGAAAAGCCAATAAGCACTTCAAGTACATTTCCCACTAAGGGTATGTATTTGAAGTAAGGTGTTACAAGTTGTAGAAAATTATCATGGAATTAATACTTAATCAATCTAAATCACATAATATGCAATCAATCAACAAATAATTGAAGTTCTTAATAGTAAAAAAATAAGGGTATGAAGATTGTTTTAGTGATTTATGATGGTTAAGAGCTTTGATTCCAAGCTTTCTATAATCACTTCTTCAAAGTAACCCTCTTGAAGTTACTAATTCCATATTAACTTGATACTTTACTTTCTTACAGGATTACAACCTAGTTGTTGATGATTTTGCCTTTTAGCATACTTGGTCCATGATTTCATCATTTACAATAGTTATCCAAATTTTTTCCCTAATGACACGAGATTTTGCCCAATAAGATAAAATTACAAAGATTCTAAATGAAATGCTAAATAACTAGGTAGATTACATAAACATTTACACAATCTCTCTAAAGATGTTGAAGTCTAAGAGAGTAAAGACTGGGTGAAAAATATATGAGAGATTTAGAATTATATGCTTTGAATGATATGAATTCAATCACTTTAGATATGCCTCTAATTGTCTACTTTTATACTTGATTTTCAATGAAGGATACAAGCTAGCCGTTTAGACTAAAAATTAGGTTGTTGACTTTAAAAAGATTTATGAAATTTGGCACAAAGTACTGAAGAACATGTGTTATCTTTATTGGAATGATTATTCCTGATCAAAAGATTTGATATTTTGGAAACAAAATCTTTAATCAACTCTCTAATGGTCAAAATTTATTTGAATTCATTCTCGTGGAAGGAGTTTTCCAATGCACAAACAAGCATTTTGCCTTGAGTTCACTTTTTCTTCAATTTTTCTAAACTTATAAATAGTCGACTAGAAATATCTTGTTTTGTTATGGAACAACTTGAAGATTCCTTGAGCATTGAGGTTCTAAACTTGAACGATAGTTTTTCCTTCAGCCTTCAATATATCTTTAAAATATCTAGAGAGATGAGCGATTAGCTTAAATGACTTGTCCTTGAATTCAGATGTTAACATAACAAGTGTTTGGCTTTTTCAATGGACCTTTAACCTTCAATCTTTCAAATTACTCGATTTTGGGTAGAATACGAAACGACTAAGAGAGCGAGATCATTCTTTGTACGAGTAATCAGCCAAATGGAACATGTGCTCTAACCTTTACTCTTCAAATATGCTCAATTTTGAGTATAATGTCAAACAATTTAGGGAACAAGACATTTCTTGGTCGAATGAAAACCATTGTTAATAGTACAAGTGTTTATTTGGTGGAATGATCATTCCATGTGCTTTTTGCACAAATCATGCATTTTCATACTTGGAATAAATCGATCATGGCATAATCATGTCTTAAACAACTGTTAGTCATTTTTCACAATCATTTTGCTTAGTTTTCACATTAAAATATAAAATGGTCTAACACGTTGTTGAGGTAAAAGTCCTAAAATAAGAGAAAGGAGATAAAAAATGATAATAAACAGAAAGAGAAAAAGAAAAGAAAAGAAAATTGAACAGAAGAAGGAGAGGGATTGTATGATAATTTTATAATACATAAAATAGTTAGGAATAGTTGAGTAATTTTACTTGGCCAGAACTATGACGAAGCATTTTCCGTTGATGACATTAGAAATAAGATTAAAAAAATGTGATTCATGCATTCAAAAGCTGGAAAATTGTTTTTGGGGCCAACGTTGAGTAGAAAAAGTTAATCACTCCATCTCACATTTTATCATGTGCACATATATATATTTTTTTACGTATTTTAAGTTTTTAGATGATATGTCATCACATGATTTTATATATATTAATTTATTTTTAATTAAAAATTATATAATAATATATTATTTAAATATAAAAAATGAGTTAAAAAACATATGCTAACAATATTGTTATTTGCTTGTACTGCTTTAAATTAAAAAATGTAAAGCATGCTTATAATTAAAAAAAAAAACATTTTCATATGTTTATATTCAATATCTAGTTAAAATATAGATTGTTTTGATTTATTACATATTTAAAATTATTATTTATAATCTAATAAAATAAAATATATTTCCTGTTGGAACAGGATGATCAACGCTTAAATAGGTTAAATATATAAAAAAATATATTTCAATTAAATGAATTTTGATGGTCTAAAGGGTAAAATCAAGTCCTACGCTGCGGACAGACAAAGCTCTCCCAAGGATCCGAAACATCTTTTTTTTATATAGATTTATTCCTTATTAGCCGTAAATTTATTTAATTTCGAACAAATAAATTTAAATATTAAAGTTGTAGTTTTCATTTTTACTGGTCAAATCATCAACTTTATCAGGTTGCCACTTGCCACGTCACAAGGGCTTTTCATAATAAGGTAGGTATTATGTATTTATTGTTGCCGCCACAACTGTCGGTGGACCTAATTTATTGAAAAAGAATTATAATTATAACATTAAAATTAAAAGGCCTATATATTTATTGTAATAATTAAATTCCTCTTGATTTGGTTTTGATTATCTTTATGATTACACAATAATTTGTTACATTAATTCTATCTTAAATTGTTTCTAAGGATTGAGGGTTATTTTATGAAGTAATAAATCAAGATTCATACCTATACCTTAAAATAAAATAAATTTAATTTGTTTATTTATTTTCTTAAAGAAAAGTTTTTGTTTTCAAGAGTATACAAGATTAGAATATTTTGATATTGAATTTGGATATAATATTTTAAATATCTAAAATAAGACAGATAAGAAATTCAAAAAAAAAAAAGTTTAATTAAAAATATTGAATTTAAAATAACTTTTGACGTATCTTAATTTCAGTGCAAAACAGTGTAAAATTTATATAACAAACTTAGAATATAACGGAAACGACTTTTAAAAATTAAAATACAATTCAAGATTTATTATGTCTTAAAATTATTAATATCTGAAATCAAGTTTATTTAATTTTCAAATTTATTTATATATATTCCAAATAAATTTTAATATTTAATGAAGAAAGCTAAATTAAGAATTCCTTAGAAACGTGGCAGACTACCATTGGTGAGATATCAATCATTGATAAGCGATAATGAACTCTCACACGTGTAAAATTTCTGGTACCGAGCTATCTTTACCGTCCTTTGCTTCGAATAAACTTTTCTGTACTTCGGTTTCCACAACTTGAAGTTAAAGTAAGGAAAATAAACAAAATCAACGTACGTGATTTGATTTCATTTTCTAAATCTAGTAGTCAATTGATCAACCTTTTTTTTTGCCCTTTTTCAGTTTCCCTCACACTATTAACTGGCCTTGCCCAAAGGAAAAATGTATCATGAACAGTCTTATTTATCTAGTTTTGAAATGAAGTAGATCCAATGAATTTGACTGCAGCCTAGATTATGAATATTTGACCGATGATCTATTTTCTCAAGGTTTAAATAGTCAATTTCCTTCGATGACCTATAGAAGGCCAAGAGCCGAGATAAGGGTATCGGTTCCTAATAGTAACAGCATGCCTTGTGCATTAATCAAAGCAAAACCATTAGATTAATTTTATGGACTAAGAATATAAACCCAATGATTATGATGATCAAGCAAATGAGTGAGGGCTTAACCTAATTGTAATAATACATCACCATGAATCATGATACTGTCTTTTACTCATAATACGCCACGTATATCTCCATGTGATGTGGGCCTGATCAAACATAATCAAGAAAAAATCAAGCCAACATTTCTCCACCCACGTGGGACCAACCCCCCAGGCCCCACCCCGTCTTTAATAATTTATTACATTTGCCCCTGAACCCACCTCTTTCGCGATTACAGCTGGCATCTGTCATCGCTTCGCTGTAAAGGTGAACTGTGAACCACACCATTAAAATAAAAACAAAAAATTTTATATATTATTTGTTTTCAGAGGAATTTCGGGCAGCTGTGTCGGCCAGGGGGCAAGCCAACCGACAGACGGGACGTGGCAATTGGGAAGGTTTTATTGGTCTGTGGCGTACAGTCTTGTAAGGTTAGATTGTTTTTAAAGTGGTTGGTGAGAATTACGGTAACGGAGGGGAAATGAAACGTACCGTTTGTAGGCGACGCCACCGACACTGGGAATTACCGTTGCAAAAACATGATGTAACGTTACTCTGATAGCACGAAAATGGAAGATTCTTAAGCAACCCCACATATAATATTGGAACAATTTTGGAATATTAATTTTATATTAGTTGGGCTGATTCAGAATGTTATTTTATGAATAATTGTTATATTTTTCAAGTGTTACGTCATAATGTGACGGATTATTGGTTTAAATTATTATTAAAAAGGAGTAAAAAATAAAATCGAGTTTTTTAAATAATTTTTTATGTGAGTCTCAAACATATATGTTTGGTTTGATGTGGAAGTGTAGTTTTTGAAAATTGTGATTCAATTCACAGTTTTGAATAGAATTTCAACATTTTTAACATCTAAAAATTCATGTTGAAAAATTGTTTCTAAATTAAAATCCTCTTAAATATATATATATATATATATATATATATATATATATATATAAACGCTCTTGATAGAGGAGTTTTTTTTAATAATATTATAATATTTCGTTCTCATATAAAAAATAAATTCTTCTAAAATTCTAAATGAAGGTTGTTAGTTAAACGGAGAGGAAGCATAACTAGAGAAAATTTGAATACAAATGAATGGGCCACGAGAAGCCCAAAAGTTTGATTGTCGACAGGGCCTTCATAGTCAGTCAGACTGCAAAATATTTGTTTATAGAAACGGGAGATGAGAGGTCAAATCATGATATATTTTAACAAACGACTTATGGGATTAAATAAAAATTAATTAAAAAGTTAAGTGTGTAATTTATATGGCCAAACGAAGTATTGCTATTCAAGGTTTTGTTCAATGATAAATTATCATCCATAAAAGTTTAAAAAATCAATTATTCATATTTTTCTTGTGAAAAGATATAAAAATCTTTTATAAAATTTAATAATATTAATATTAAAATAAAATTTAATATTAATAATATTAAAATTTTTAAAATAAAATAATAATAATCATAAATAATTAAAAAAATAAATAATTAAAAAACAGTCACATCCACCAACAATGATAGTCAACATAAAACTCACCAGGTGGTCAAAAACAGTTACCTAATTCTATTAGCGGTCGGATCTATTCGCTACGATGACGGAAGCGACCAGATCTAATGACCAAAAATCTAACGGAGGAGACTAGATCTAGTCACTTTCGCCATTAAAAAAGACCATAAATGATTGGACCGGATCTGACTGCCAATAGAATCACGTGACCGTTTTTGGCCACCAACGATAGCTGCTTTTTAATTATTTATTAAATTTTTATTAAATTATTAAATTAATATTATTAAATTATATTTTATATTATTATAAAATTTATTTTAATTTTGATTCAAAAAACAAAAATAATCATTTAACTTTAGTTAATGGGTGAATATTTAGCTTTTAAAACTTTTGTAAATGATAATTTATTATTAAACAAAATCTTGAACGGTAATATATAATTCGACCTAATTTATATATAAATATTACATATATTTATTAGATAAAAAAGCTTTATTTTTTAGAGAGCTTCAGTGGTTGATAATATGACCTACTTACTGTTGGATCACGAGAGTAATAGTTTGTGCCAGTGAAATATAATTGTTGGTTACTTTATATAAAGAAAAAGACAAGTGAATAGTGAACAAATTATTTACAAATAGTACACGTTGGATTTAGATTGAAAAGTTTCTTTCTTATGAATCGCTTTGTCCATTGATAATGTGGGGATTTTGTTAAATAGAATATCAAAACATCTGCAATAATTGCTGACTAATTATAAGGCTGTATATCTATAATAATCATATTTTCTCTGGAAGTGGGGATTTTTAAGTCTTCTTTAAAGACTTTGACAATATAAAAAACAGTTTTTGACATGATTTGACACTCTAATTAAAGCGAAAAGATGTGATTAATGAAAAATAAAATAATTAATTAAAGTTAAATAAATGTATAATAAATGAGCTTTATCATATCAAGAATAAATTCAAATAACCTTAATATATATCAATTTTACTTTAAAAAATGTGAAAATAAATGTTTTATTTGAAAAATAGACTAAAAACATGAAAACTATCCATAGAAACACTTATACATACGTTTATAAAGTTTCAAAATCCCCCCAATACACAAACCCTGCAAATTTAATAAGTAGCAAACTCTTCCCAATACACATACTCAAAATTTTTCAAAACTTACAAAATCCCTCACATGATCCAGTTCATGCATTGCCCTACGACATTGTATAAAGTTACATGATTCAGTTTCAACTTTGGTGCGAATCCAAAAATTTGGTGTGAAGTATGAGTTGGATCTAGACACAAAAAGTTGGATTTTTCGTGCGAATAGATTTTGACACGGAAAGCTAGGTCATCACAAATAGAAATCTAGAAATTGCAAATGAAATGGATGACCTAGCTTTTTGTTCGCACACAAATTTAGACATGAAAATCTGGAAATCATAAACAAATAAATGAAAGTTGCAAAATCTAGCTTTCTCATGCATTACTAGATCCAAATCTAGATCTAGATATGAAAAAAAATGTGTTGAGAGTGATCAGTGATCTGATTAAGGAAATAGAGGCATGTGATTTCGTGTGGGGTCATGCGACATTATGCATATGAACTGTGTCATATGAGGAGATTTTATAAATTTTGAAAGATTTTGAATGTTGGGGGGGGGGAGTTTGCTGTTTTTTAAACTTACAGGGTTTGTGTGCACATTATTTGGGAGAGAGTTTAAAACTTTTTAAAATTGTATATAAGTTTTTTGATATATAGTTTTTATATTTTCAGTCTATTTTTTAAATAAAATTTTTGTTTTCATATTTTTAAGGGTAAAATTGGTATATAAAATACAATAATAGTGTCTATGTAATTTAATAATTGATAAAATTAAAAAAAATGTGATCATTAGAGCTTAATTCTAATATGTTAGGGTTAACTTGCTTTACACCTATGTAATTTTGGTTAATTATTTTATTTTTCCTAAGATTAAATACTATAATTATTTTTGTGATCAATTTTTTGAAGCTGATTAGAGTGATCAAATAGTATAATTTTTTTAGTGGCTGATTTACCATTAATGAAGAGAAAATAAAATAAAATAGAAGAGTATAATACATTTTCCCCTTGCAAGTTTCACCCAAAAACACTTTTCTATCCCTAATAGCATTGACGATATTTTTCACCTAAAATTAAATTTATTAATTAAAAATGATTTTTCTCACAATGTTGGAAAGTTAAATTATTATATTATCCTTAATTATTGTACTTTTAAAAATTAAAATATTACCTCAAGTTTTTTTTTTTAAACACTTTTAGACACCTAATTTGCATTAAAACCCTTTTACGCCCTTTGTTCTCTCACCCTTGCTCTCTTTCTCTTAACCTTACTCTCTTTCTCTTTATTTGTTGGTTGGCCCCGACCATTCTTTTATTGTGACAAGTCCACTTCTAACACCTAATCCATTTACTCTCGCATACCTACCATCTCTTTCCCTCTTAGTTGCGCATTATGTTTCCCATTACGACCCTCTCTCCTATTACAATCTTAGAATTCGTCGATGATTCTTTTACTCAATCAAGTTGTTAATAAGTTGATTGAGTGAAGGATTCATCGATAAAATCTAAGATCATGACATAAGATATTATGATAGTGGTAAACTTGTAGCAATAGTGAGATCATAATAGTAGTAAGCTTTTTTGAACAATTGTAAAGACTGAATGACAAGTTTCCAAACTTATACAACGGTCAAAATGTCATATATTAAATATTAAGGAAAGATAAGATGTGTCAAAAGCCTTTTTTTTTTTTGTTTAAATTTTTGGATGATAAAATTGTCATATCACTTTTATAACATTTTTTTTTTTGGTCAAGGGTGAAAAATTGTTTTTGGGCCAAACCTTAGGTAAGAAAATATAATTTCCTCAAGATAGAAATGAAAATAGAAAAAAAAAAATGGAGATAGGCATGTAAACATTAAGCATTAACAAGGAAAATGAGCATGAAAGGATGATAAAAAACTTTTCAAAAAATACACTAATGAGTGAGAAAGTCCTCCTCTTTCTTTTTTCCTCTATCTGTTATTCTTTCTTCCTTACTTAACTCTCACTCCTTCTTTGGCCTTTACTCACTCTCTATCATCCTTCACTCTAGTCGTCTGGCTTCTTTAGCATGGTTATCCTTTACTTTGGTGTGTGCTATGCGGTGTATGGCTCTTTATGGCATTGTTTATCTTGTGACGTCTGTAGAGTGGTCGTCTCTTTAGTGGTTGGTGGTGTTTGATGCTTTCTCTCTCTTAGCTAGTGTAAGGTTCATCCTTGTCTTTCCCCTACTTTTCTCATTTTTGTCCCCTTTAGACTCCATGGTTTAAGTGCTTAGGTTTTAGTTGTGCTTGTTTTTGGTTACTTGTACAAGTCGTTATTAGTGGTCTTCTACGTATTGTGTCATGTTGGTCTCTTGTATGAGTTAGGTGCGTTGAGTTGTTTTGGTTTGGGGTATGTGTGTTAGCTAGTACTTTTCTTAGGTGTGTTTTGTGTGTGACATACTATGTGTGTCTCCTAGTTGTTTGCATAGGATTATGTTGTGTGTTAGGGTGAGTCTTTTATTGTACTATTTACAATATAAGGTATGGTAGATATTGTTAGTTCTGGTTCTAGATATGGTGCTGAAAATGTAACGGGGCCTGCCATCAGGGGATGTTAATGCTAAAAAGGAGTCTACCTCGACCAAACCTTGGAACAAACTCTTTGTTGGTGGTAAAACCTCATTAGTGTCAGAATATATTTCTTTTGTGAGTGCCAATGTAAGGAAAAAATTGTTGGAAGAACTTCTCGAAGAACTAGGTAATGAGAGAGCTAAAAGATGAGAATCCTATACGTTTGGTTTCTTTCTAGGTAAAAGGCCTTTATTTTAGTGGGTGAAAAAGTTCACTAAAAAAATGTGAAGAAGTCAAGGGCTTGTCAAAGTCACGTCTAATAATCAAGACATGGTTATCTTAGAATTCAAAGAGAGAGATGATTTGAGTAATGTGTTAGATAATGATTCATGGTTTATTTGAGGACAACCATTTTTCTTAAGGAAATGGTCTAGGAACATAACTATGATTGCTAAGGAAATCAAAAAGGTAATAGTTTAGGTGAGAATTTATGGCATATCACTTGAATTTTGGAACTTAAAGGATTTTGCTACATTATGAGTGGAATTGGTCAACCTTTAAGATTAGACTTGGTTACTAAGGAAAGAACATGACTAGACTTTGCTAGAATTAATATTGAAATGGATATTGAAATTTTTTTTCTAAATGCTCTAGACATCAAGCTTCCAAATGAAAAAAAATCATTGAACTTAAGGTTGACTATGCTTGGTGACCTATCAGGTGCAAATTTATAGGTTATTTAGGCATGTTAGAAAGGAATGCAAAATGATAAAACAAGGGAGTGGTGTTATTAAGATGATTCCAAGAGACCTTAAGATTGATAGAAAGAAACAAAGGAAAGACATTCAAAAGGGAACCAATGTAGATAATAGTAAACCTAGATTTGAAAATGGTAAAAGGAAACACAAGAGTTTCAAAGGGAAGGATGAAGGTTTAAAAGTTAATAAGAATAGTGAAAATAAGTTTGACATTTTAAGAAGGACCCATGAAAAAGATTAAAGTAGCATATATGTTGTGGATGGTAGCATAGTGGATAAAAGGAAAACTTTTAATCACCTTGAGGAGAAATACTCACCTCCAAGAAATGATAAAGGAGTAGACCCTAGTAATAGGATTGAAGAGTATGATAATGATGTTAATTGTAGTGGTGTTGAGAAAGGAAAAAAGATATTGAGTGTAAAAGATTTGGAAGCTAGTAAAAATAAAGATACTGAGAATGAAAATGAGTTAGGATTTCCCCAATCAAAACCATTTGGAAATACTATAATGGTTAATGAAATGGAAGAAGGAATCCCTTCAAATTAAACTATTTGGTAAGGCTATAATGGTAGATAAAATGGAAATTTAAAATCCTAGAGGAAATAAGGGCCAAAAAAAAAAAAAATGAGTGGAAACAAAGATGTTATTAGATCCTCTATAATTATGATTAATGGTTAAGTTAGCCTTATGAAACATTAAGGGTTTGAATGCCCTGTTAAAGCAAAAAGAGATTTGTAAGTTTATTGGTTGCAATGGATCTAATCACTATCTTGGGAGTGGACATTAAAGAGGATAATAGGGAGAAAGTGTATAAGAAAGCATGCGGTAAGTGGCATTTGGTTAATAACTATGACTCCAATCATAGAAGTCATATTTGGGTTTCATGGAATAGTAAATCCTTAAGGTACATGTTATTTAGCAAAATGGGTAATTTATCCATTGTGAGATTAAGATTATCTCTTATGGTCTTAAGTTTCTTGCTACCTTCAACTATAGGTGTAATTGCTACATTGAGATAAAAACCTTATAGGATAATATTATCAGAATTAGTAAAGGTTTGAGGAATAAACTATAAGTTATGATAGGAAACTTTAATGTTATAAGTAAGAAGGATGAAAAGATTGGGGGGTTTGACAACTAGAACATAAAAGATGAAAAGTTGATTGAATGTTGTAATAATACCCATTTAGAGGATCTTAGATATATGGGTTTGAGAATGACTTGGAGTAACACGAGTGATAGCCAACGTAGGATTGCTTGCAAATTAGATAGGATTCTTGTTGATGATAGTTGGTTCGTTCTTTTTCCTAACTTTGTTGGGTTAGTTTACCTTAATAGGCTTTATAACCATTGCCCATTGATAGTCTCATGTGAAGACAAGGAGAAAGGTAAGAAATGCCCCTTTAAATTCTTTAATTTGTGGGCTGTTGATAGCTATTTTTTTTGTTTATATTTAAAGAGTGTTGGGATACTGAAGTTTGAGGAAACCCAATGTTTTGTTTGGTTAGTAAGTTGAAAATGATGAAAAGTTGACTTAGAGAGTTGAATAAAAATGAGTTTTGGTATATATCATAAAAGGTCAAGCATGCTAAAGAATTGTTGGATGATACTCAAGCCAAGCTTTTCAATAACTCGATTGATGATGTCTTTTTTATGAAAGAAAAAGAGAGGCATGAGGTGTATAAGAAGATCAACTAGATGGAAGAGTCTCTTACTAAGTAGAAATCTAGAGTTTAATTGCTTAAAGAAAGAGATCAGAATACTAGCTACTTTTTCAAGTACCTTAAGTCAAGAAAGAATAGAAATGCAATTGAAAGTATCATGAATGAGCATGGTTCTTTAGTGTTTAAGAAAGATCAAATTAGGAATGTGCTGGTGAACCACTTTAAAGATATTCTTAATGAAAATGATTATGAAAATGTGAGAACCAGGATGTCGAGGATGTTTGAGTATAAGGTTCCCAAAGACACTATTAAGGACATGACAAGAAAGATTACTAGTAAAGAAATAAAAAGCATGGTTTTCAGTATGAATCATAATAAAACACTGAGACTTGATGATCTTAAGGCTATGTTTTTCAAAGTTGCTTGAGAGATTTTAAGAAATAATGTTGAAAAGCCTATTAAATTTTATAACTACATGATTTCTGTACTTGTTCCTAAATGTGATAATCCTACTTACGTAAAGCATGTTAAACCCATTGCTTACTGCAGTTTGATATACAAGTGTATCTCCAAAATCCTTGCCAATAGATTGAAGGTCATTTTGCTTGACTATGTGAATAAAGCTTAGATTGCATTTGTCAAAGGTAGAAGAATTAGTGATAATATCCTACTTTGCAATAAGTTCTTTCATAACTATCATAAGAGTAGTGCCAATACCAAAAGATATGTTATAAAAATTCATCTTGTGAAAGCTTATGACATTATTAGTTGGGATTTTGTGATTATGTGCATAGAGAATCTTGGAATTCACCCCACGTTTATTAATTGGGTCAAAGAATGTGTCACTATGCCTGTGTTTTCTCTAAGTAAAAATGATGAGCTTGAAGGGTTTTTCAAGAGCTCGAAAGGCTTAAGGCAAGGTAATCTTATATTTGCATATCTTTTTGTCATTATCGTAGAGGTTTTTTCAAGGATTATTGTAAAGGAAGTCAAGAAAGGAAATATTTAGTATCAGTGGACATGTCGAGAGAATAAGATTACGTACTTTTGTTTTGTGGATGATCTTATCCTTTTTTGCAAAGCCAAGGATAAGTTTATAAGAACCTTTAAAGATGCTCTTGACTTGTTTCAGAGTTGGTTAGGTCTAAAGTTAAACAAGGCTATGAGTAACATAATGAAGAAGGATAAGAAGAAAAGGCTTAATGAGATCTTTGAATACGAGAAAGGATCTTCACCATTTAAGTATTTAGAGGTTCCTTTGGTTTCTTCCAAGTTCTCAAAAGAAGATTGTAAACCTCTTGTGAGTAAAATTTTGGCTCATATCCATTCATGAAAAAGTAGGTTCTTTCTTATACTTGCAGATTAGTTCTCATTAAAGTCATTATGTTCAATCTTCAGATGTTTTAGGTGACTCACTTTATCCTTCTTAATAAAGTGCCTGCGCATATTAATGCTTAGCTCATGAATTTCTTTTGAAATAATGGGGAGCCTAATATGGGAAAAGCCAAAGTTGCCTAGAATAAGGTTTGTTTGCCACGCGAGGAAGGACGCCTTGGACTGAGAATAAGTAAAGAGTGGAACAAGGCTGTGATGATCAAGCATTTGTGAATATCGTTTAAGTTAATAGCTAGTCGATTTGGGTTGTATGGATTAAAAAAATAAGGATAAAGGGAATGAGTATTTGGGACATCAAGAATGCTAGTTTGTGACACCCGCAACTATATATTACTATAGACTATAAATACATTGATTTTTTTTTCCATATACATGTATATATATACTTAGTAGGAATTCCATCTTGACTAACTGAGTAACTAAAAATATGCACGCGAAAGCTAGAAATGATATATGTGATGGAATACTGAAACCCACTGTATAGTATGCTAAAGAAAACTCATACTGTATAATTATATTTAATAATATTAGAAACATATATGATATTGTATATCTCATGCATGAGTAATACAAGACATGTGAACTAACATGCTATCTGCTGAACGTAAATACGTATATATATAAGTGCATATATGTTTAAATACTGGAAATATAGATGAAAACCTACTCAAGCCATATCTTACTCTCCATCCATCTCATGGTTCAAGCTCAACTTCTTAAAATACTGACCTGCAAAAGGAGAAAACTAAAGGGAATGAGTGATAAGTCACTCAATAAGTATCTCTTCTCTCTTTACCCTTGGGTAAGCTCTACTTTACTTTATCACTGGCTAGCTACTAAATTGGAGAATTTTACCAAGTTCTTTACCAGCCTAATAACTTCTTCTATTATAACTTAACTTATTGCTCAAGGTTTGCTACATACTTTGTCATAAGCACATATATGGGTATACATATATGACTCCAAATGAAAAAGGATCCGGATACTAAAACTAACTTACTGAATTCTCTTTCTAATATTCATTATCTTATTTTCTTTCTTCACTTATTTTTTAGATTTAGAGTACTCTTGAGTTCTCTTAAGCATTAGCTAAAGTCTTTTATGTTTTTATAAATGATGTATATCGTGCAGTTATACATCTTTGTATTTTTTCTTACTATCTATGTAGCATCCCAGGTTAGAAAGCCCTTAGGGGAAGAATTTTGGGGTTAGAAACAAGATTCAGAGAGAGATTGAGAGTCTAGTAAAGTTCAGGGGTGAGTTAGTAAGTTTTTGGAGTCGTGTGGCTTTTGTAGGAATCCTTTCGGAAGGATTCGATCAGGCGAGTGAGCGGGAAATGAGAAATACTCATTTTTCCTTGTGCATGCCCGTGCACATTTGATGCACGCCCGTGCATGGCATATTATTTAAGTGAGCCGAGAGGAATTTTAATTCTTTTCTCACCCATTTCATTTCAGCCAAGTTTCTCTCTTCATTTTCAGTTCCTCCCATTCCTAGAGAAGAAATCCAGCAGTAGGTTGCTCCCAATCCGGAGAGAGAGCATAGAGATTAGTTCGGAAGATTAGTTTTCAGAAGTAATGGCGCGAGGTAAGGGTTCTTTCACTTCTCCTCGCATTTTCCCAGCTTTTCTTGATGGATTTCGATGTGTGGAATGCTGATGATGTTGATGTATGTTTGTATGATGAGATTTGTGGCTTGAGATGATAAATTTGCTATCTTTGATCCATGCATGCAACTTGATCATGTTTTAGTGAGAGAAAAAGCTTGCTTCCATGGTGAATTGCTTGGTGATTGATGCATGTGACGGTTGATGCTTGAATTGTGTTATATGAAGTGCTGGGAATGCATATTTGGAGTGATTTTGAGTTTGAATGCAAATTGGCATGAGTTTAGAGCATTTTCCAGGCGGTGTTCTTGTTAAAGAATAAGACGCACGGTCGTGCGCCTGCATGGCATGTAGCATCTCGGGTTTTTCTTGAAAAGCCCTTAGGGATAGAGTTCTGGGGTTAGAAATAAGTCTAGGAATAGGGTGGGGGTCTTGAGGAGTTCAGGGGTGAGATAGTAGTTTTCCAGAGCTGAGTGGCCTTCGTATGATGCCTTTAGGGAGGTTTTAATCATGCGGAGCGCGGGAAATGGATTTTTATTCATTTTCCCTGGTGCACTCCTGTGCACTATGCCCTGCACGCCCGTGCAGGTGGGTAGTAGGAGAGAGAGACAGGAGATTTATTAGATTTCTCACTCGGTTTTCCCATTTCTCAGCCAGTGTTTCTTTGTTCTCAGCAGCTCCCAGCCCTAAATCAGATTTCCAGCTTCCAGCAGCTCTCAATCCAGTTAGAGAGATCAGAGATTAGCTTGAAAGAATGTTTCCAGCAGCCATGGCGAGAGGTAAGTGTTTCTTACTCTCTCTTCGTATTTCCCAGCTTGTTTGATGTGGATGGAAACGTGTGTTTCCATTTCCAGCTTGAGATACTATGCTTGCATGTGTATATGATGATGAGATGATGATTGTATGTTGATTGCTATGCTTATTTTCCACCCAGAATACATGCATGCTTTGTTGTGTGTGTGTTGTGAGAGAAAGCTTGATTTGCCATGGTGGATTCAGTGATATTGGATGGATGATGAAATTGATGACGTATATGTGATGATTGAAGTGCCATTGATGCATGTTTCCAGTTAATTTCAGTTTGGTTGAGAATAAGTTGGGTTCCTGCGCATTTCAGGTGTGCCCTGTTTGAGCAGGACAAGACGCACGGCCGTGTGCCCGCGAGAGCACGCCCTTGTGCCCTTGTTCCTGCAAGGACACGGCCGTGTGCACGAAGTGCACACGGGCAGGAAACGCAGGGACACGACCGTGTGCCTTGAGGGACACGACCGTGTATCCTTCTTTTGCGTGAAATGGCCAGATTCATTCCAGAAGCGAGCACGACCAGACACACGACCGGGGCACAGTCCTGTGTGCCTGGGCACACGCCCGTGTGCCTTTGCTGGACACGGCCATGTGCGAGTGCACGACCGTGTGCTTTTCCCTTGCACGGTCGTGTGTCTCTCTTGCACGCTCGTGCGCCTTTCCTGCACGCCCGTGCGTCCGTTTGATTTTCCCAGAATTTGCAAAAATGACTTATTAAAGGTTTGGTAATCCATCCAAGGCCTAATTGACATCAGATAATTCAGATTTCAGATAAGAATGCAGCATATGCATAGCATGACACAACATGTAGTCTGAAAGAGGATCCAGAGATCCGAATTCAGTAGTTTCAGCATTCAGAACCTAATGTATGGGTTTCAGTTTTGGGGTAAACTCGAGGGGGTATCTGTGGGACCCAGCATTCTGACACCAGTCAGTCTGTTCAGCATTTCAGTATTCAGCTTTCTAGCCAGTGGCTAGAATGTTCAGCCCACTTGGCCAGGATGTCGAATCTCTGTGTTCATCAGCCTGATCAGCACAGCAGGTACCTTCAAGTACAATCAGATAGATTCAGATGCATGCATCATCATACAGTTTCAGTTTCCAGTTCAGCATGACATGACATCCACATCATGCCATGACTCATTAATAAACAGGTAATCAGATAATCAGTAACCAGTAATTAGATAACAACAATTCAGAATAATCAGTTTCAGCGTCAGCAAGCGACTAGATGTATGGATAGGGCCGAGACCAAGTTTCAGTGTGTGTTTGTGTGTGCTTGTCGCTTGTTTGGGCGGGGGAAGTAAGGAATGCTTACTAGGTGATCTTTATCACTCATCCCTGTCCTTCTTCCTTCCTTTTCAGGTTAGTGTGCTGCTGGCGAGGAGCGGGTGGACCGAGGCTTGCGAGAGGGGACCCCACACACACTTCCCAGATGTATTTGATTTCAGTTTGGCCTGTGAGGTCTTGTATATTATTCAGAACAGATGTATATATGAAAAGGCCAGTTTGGGCTTATTGTATATTTCAGTTTCAGTTTATTTTCAGCTTCCGCTTGTGTTCAGATTGTACA
>JAJEJH010000995.1:0-56378 GCA_026122585.1 Anacardium occidentale | reverse complement strand
TATGATGGCTGCTTGTATATGAAGTTACTTTATGGTGATTGCTTTATTTATCTTGCATTATATGTTGATGATATGTTTGTTGCATGCAAGAATTCTTCTGAAATCTCTAAATTTAAGCTTGAAATGAAATAGAGGTTTGAAATGAAAGATTTAGGTAAAACAAGAAAGATTCTAGGCATGAATATAGAGAGGGATAGAAGGGCAGGAAAACTTTTATTGTCTCAAAGTGATTATGCTGAAAGGGTAGTTAGGAAATTCAATATGATGAATTGTAAACCTGTTAATACCCCCTTAGGACAACATTTCAAATTAAATGTTGGTCAGTGTCCAAAAACTGATGAAGAGAGGGAAGAAATGGAGAGAATACCTTACTCCAATGCCACTAGAAGTTTGATGTACTTAATGGTGTGTACAAGACCTGATCTGGCCTTTGCTGTTAGCTGTTAGCTGTGTGAGTAGGTATATGAGTAATCCTGAAGAGAACATTGGGAGGTTGTAAAGTGGACTTTGAGGTATATCAAAGGTTCACTTAAAACAGGAATTGTGTTTAGGAAACTTGATTTTGTAGAAAATGTAATATCAGGCTGTGTTGATGCTGATTATGCTGGTAACTTGGATACTAGGAAATCTATGACTGGTTATGTTTTTACATTCTGGAGAAACTTGGTGTGTTGGAAATCTAATTTGCAGGCAATTGTTACTCTTTCAACCACTGAGGCAGAGTATGTTGTCATAACTGAAGCTGCAAAAGAAGCAATTTGGCTCAAAGGATTGCTGGAAGAGCTGGGGCATAACCAAGAGCAGATCAACCTCAAGAGTGACAGCCAGAGTGCAATTTTTCTGTGTAAAAATCAAGCCTTCCATGACAGATCAAAGCACATAGATGTCAGATTTCATTTTATAAGAAATCTGGTGGAGGACAATGTGATCAAGGTGGAGAAAGTGGCAGACAGGGAAAATTCAGCAGACATGTTTACCAAAGGGGTCTCTTTGGATAAACTCAGACTCTTTAAGAGCCTGCTTCACATTGAAGAGTGAAGAAGTTCTTGGGGAAGCAGCAAGTGGGGTCCTGTTTTGTTGCAAATGGTGCAGCAAGTGTGGTCATGAAGGTTTCATATGCCAAGGTGGAGATTTGTTAATATGTGGCATATGACATGGAGGTTTTAATCCTTGCTAGTAGTATTGACTATCAACCCATTTATGACTGTTTGACTTGTTTGACCATATATAAAGAAGTGTTTGGCTTAGGGTTTGTTATGAAACAAACCTGCCGACTTGCCAAAATATCTCTCTCTCTCGATCTCTCTAACAAACCCTAACAAAAAGCTGCGAATGTGTACGATTGCGATGCTGCTGAGGTAGATCCATGGCTATTGGTGATTTTCAGCATAACGGTGAGTGTCCTTTTTGTATACGTGTTTTTCTTTCTGTAATATAAATTACTGAGAGTTTGTAATCTAATGTATTGGGGTTTTTGCTGGGTTCGAGTGACTGTGAGCTTGGGATTTAAAAGAGTGAAGAGAGGTAAGGCTGTTTTTATAGCAAGGAGAAAGGTAAGTCTTCGAATCTGTAAACCTTTCTTCAGATCTGTATTTTCCTTATGATTTCATAGTGGATACACTCTTGCTGCTTCCCCAAAGTGGACGTAGGTAATCATTTTGATTACCGAACCACTATAAATCTTGTGTCCTGTTTATTTTTGTTGCTTATTGCTTCAGATCTGCTAATATGTGCTTTGAAAATGCATATTTTTACTTATAATAGCCTGAATATAGTCATTTAAATACTGTACAAACACCAAAACAAACACCATGTTCTTGTCATCAATTCATCAATGATAATGTGATCTCACGTAATACAGGAAATTTGCTCCAAATAAGCAGTCATCTTCAAGTATAATAAGGTTCAGAAACAAGCTTAACCACAGAACAGTCTACTTGCCAAAATATTGAAGATGGACCTTGATCCACACAAATAGCAGGTGACTCAAATCATCCAAAAACGCAATTGCCTACTATATATGGAGAGCTACCTACTGTTTATGCATAATGTAAATTTTCTTCATAAAAAACTATTAACAATACTTCCTAGCATAAAAAATGTTCATCATGCATTGGTAAATATAAATGAAATGAATAAAAAAAATCATTCCTGCAAATGAACATGAAATCCATTGCAAATAAAAACACAACAGATTGAATAAAGCATCTACCGTTAATGCCAATGCAACGAATTGATTGTTTCACCAGCACAAACTAAAAGAATTGATCAAGTACCTCGAAGAAAGAAGCCAAAGATTTAGCCATTTCTGAACTCGACCTATTAGCAGGCAAACCATACTTCTTACACAAAGACTGAAGCTCCTTCCTCGTGAGTCTTGCACACGACTTCTTATCTCCTTTATTCTTCATCTATCTAAACCCAAGCAATCAACAAAACTTACATTAAGCTCCCAAATAATAAATTTACACAAGCAAATTACATTAACCAATAGTTAAGTTTCATACCTAGAGCATTCCAGATTACATTAATAAGTAATAAAATATTATACCGCAAATTGAAATTTTATTTTAGGTTAAAGGTTGTCACATTGATCGTTAAAGCTCTGAAGTTCCAAAGTTACCAAAGCTTCCCGTAATGTTTCCGGGATTTTATATCCAGAAACCTAATATGACCTCAAGTATCAACTATACACACAAAAATAATAAATTAAAATAAACAAACGGTTAAATAACCCAAGCGAGATACATGTTGTCTGTTTGGTTGCTCGGAAACCGAAGGAAATTTTTGTTTACAAAACGCGTCTTAAGGCAGAGACCTTGATTTGTTTTCCTTTCCTTTCCTTTCTTCTGTTTTTTTTCTTTTCTTTTTTTAAGGTGTATATCGAAAGAGAGTGAGCGTAAAAAGAACAAAGAATTAGAATCAAAATGTGAATATTTGTTACCTGATCGAGAAATTTTGCCGAGAAAGTTGACGAAAAAGTGAAAGAAAATGCAGAAATTTTGTAGTCAAAGCAGTGAGAAGAGTGAGTCGGCTGGCGCAAGCCAGAGAGAAAGAGCTCCAGAGCTTAAAATCTGTTTTTGTTCTGTTTTTTTGTTTTATTTTTTGTTTTATCCGATGGCTGCGGAGAACTGGAGCTTGGAAGGTACACTGAAGTGGCAATTTCGTAAATAAATGGATTTGCTGAGGGCCTTTTTGTAAATAAATAAATATTAATGATATTTACAGAACAATCTTTTATTAATGATTTTTAAAATTTTTTTATTTTTATATTGACATTTAAAATAATCTTTGGTCTCTAAGTAAATTATTTGATTTCATATTCAACAAGATGCTTACACATTTATACTATAACAAGAAATAAGAATCAGAATCCTATCAAAGAATTTTGGTTCCACATCAACGATATGGATAGTTCAGTCAATTGGTTTACACTAGTCCTCGATTTTCGATTTAGTCATCGAACTAACTTAAACTAAAATCTTTTATCACCTAAGCTTCATAATAGTTGAGTGCGATATTTGGATACAAATATTTAATGATAAAATCCTTTTCCCCAATTATGAGATTCTCTTACCATTTAACTAAGAATGTTTGTATGATGAGTTGATTTGCATAACTATCAAAGAAGGCGAGGTTGTTAGGTAAACGCTTTTAGATAAGTATTAGGTTTCGGTCTATGTGTTTGGCCCTGAATTTCCAACCTTGAAGAAGGCTTGATGGTATTAGTGGTCATATATAGGGTTAGATTCAAATCAAATATATTCAAATTCATTTTTGAGTTCAGTTTGAACGAGTTTAAAACGAATCGAATAAATCCAAATACAAACATGAATCCGAACTACAATTTTAAAACTTAGCGAATACAAGCCCAAACATGAACTATGCGAATCGAATACGAATCCGAACTTAAAATCAAAGATTTTTAATTATATTTTATTAATTATTTGTATTAATTATAATTTTTAATAAATATAAAAACGAATTATACGAATCGAATATGAATATGAATACGAACACGAACTTAGTTATAAGAACCGAACACGAATACGAACTTTACTATAAAATATTCGACGAACACGAACACGAACCTGAACCCGAACAGTACGAAACGAGCTCGAATACGAATATGTGTCTGTTCGTGTTTGGTTCAGCTCGAATCCAGCCCTAGCCATATCATTTCTTAGGTGTCGTGTTGGTTGCATCTTTCGTGCATGCTCTCAATCCCCAGATAGAGCTAGATATGATGCAAATACGTCTAAGCTTGTTTATGAGTTTGGTTTGTTTGACAACAAAATGAAAGAGTATGAACTGAATACAAACACGAAGGGGAATTCTCATATATGATATTCGTGAAAACGAATCTCAATACGAATATATATGAACGAATAATTTAATGATTAATGAATTGTTCGTTTTGCAAAATGAAATAACATCGTTTTATTTAAAACCCAAAACAATGTCATTTTGTCTAAGTAAAACAATTTAACTCTCTTTTTCATATCGCATTTTGTAGGTAAATTTTGATATGTTCGTTTTCCTGTCGAACATGTTCGTTTTTGCTTACTACCAAACATGTTCACTTCATTTAACTTGTTATGGACCGAACCGAATAAACACAAATAATTTCCCTTTATGTAATCACGATAACGAACAATCCATTGGTTGTGTTTAACAAACACAAATCGAATGTGCATATTTACCCTCACATGAACGAACCAAACACAAAAATCAATAAGTTCACATTCGGTTCACTTTGTATCCAACCCTATCCCAGGGAAGTAAGAAATAAGTCATCTTTATTAATAATATATTGTAGAGAAAAAGGTTCCAAAGTCGTCGCTTTGGCCGAGTGGTTAAGGCGTGTGCCTGCTAAGTACATGGGGTTTCCCCGCGAGAGTTCGAATCTCTCAGGCGACGATCTGACTTTTTATTTCCACCTTTTTTCTTGTGACGATTTTGTCCTCTTCTTTTCTTGTGAAATGACACATCTATCTTTTCATTTATTTTATTAACACTCATGACTAGTATTATTTTATGTCTGAACCATTCAATAATCAAATATCTGTGATGTTCATTTCAGCCCAATCGGGTTTGAATTCGATTTAAATTCATAACGATGGATTTGAATTTAAGCTCAATCAGGTTTGAATATTGAAAACGATGCAAATAAAAACAATGAGTCATTTGATAAAGAGAAGATGAACGAGAATTATCTAAAGAAAGTTTAAGTAAAAAATCATAACGAATCTTCGAATTCAAATTGAGCTATTAAGTTAGAGTTCTAATTCAAATTTAATTTGAGTTTGAATATTTTGATAATAACATATTATTTTATTTTTAATTCAAAAAATTATTTATTAATGTTATCGTTAAAATAATTCAAGTGTATAAAACTAAATTTGAGAAAATCCTTGTCCAATAAAATTAAATATAACGCTTTTATAATTAGAGAAAAAACTTAAATTTGAATAAATTATGATTATAAAAATAATTAATTATTACATGTTGAGTGCAACGGAATTATTGAATTATGAATAATCATAATCTAATAATCATAATTTAATTGTAAGTTTTACGAAATAATTTCGAAAACTAATTATAACCTTAAGCTCTCCAAATATAACACAATTTCCATGGTTCGAGTTGAAACCGAACCCTACATCCACGATAGAGGCTTCATCTCTAATAATATCCACTCGTAAATCAACGCACAAATACAATGTGAATGTACAACCAAAAAACTCAAGAATAGCTTAACAATTAAAAGCAAAAAATGACTAAAAAACTAGAAAGATCTAACGGTGACGAAAATCGTCATCGAAATAGTAGACTCGAGCTAGACCGTGAATGACGATCGATGACAGCATGAAAGACACAAACAACAACAAAATAGAGAGTATTGGGAACCAAGAAGAACGTGAAAAAGTGTAAATATGTTTAAGGTCGAAGAAAATCAGCCTTTTTATACTAAGGTTAAAAGCCTCTAAATTGACCAAATCACCCCTACTTTCAATTACAACTCAATCCTTAAAATATTTAAAGTAATATTATTTTTACGGAAAATAGCATGTCGATCAATGCATGAATTCAATATGCTATTTTCGATGAAAATATTTAGACTATAATTTTATGGTTTGATGATATAATTGTTAACTTTATAATAAGTAAATATTGTTCAAATATAAATTGATGGTACATCACCATTGGTACCTAAATTAAAACTTATTATAAGTAATAACATATTTTTTTGTAGTTAAAAAATTTATAAAACCAAAAAACAACGTACACGCCTGAAACAATTTAAGTGTAACGAGAACCAGGGTTGGATTCGAGTCAAACCGAATATGAATAGTAACATATTCGTGTTTGGGCTTGTTTCATACTGTTCGGGTTTGGGTTCGTAGAATATTTTTATAGTAAAGTTTGTATTTGTATTCGGCTCGTATTTATATTCGTATTCGATTCATATAATTTATTTTTATATTTATTAAAAATTATAATTAATACAAATAATTAATAAATTTTAATTAAAAAATTATTATTTTAAGTTCGAGTTCGTATTCGGTTCGCATAGTTTGTGTTCGAACTCGTGTTCGCTGCATTTTAAAATTACAATTCAGGTTCGTGTTCGAATTCATTTGATTCGTTTCGAACTCATTCGAATCAAACTCAAAAATGAATCTGAACATATTCGGTTTGAATCCAACTCTAATGAGAACACTCAACCGTAAAACGAAAGCTCGGAACCACAAA
This sequence comes from Anacardium occidentale, assembly GCA_026122585.1. Lineage (NCBI taxonomy): Eukaryota > Viridiplantae > Streptophyta > Magnoliopsida > Sapindales > Anacardiaceae > Anacardium > Anacardium occidentale. The sequence continues at coordinate 49,622 of JAJEJH010000995.1, read as the reverse complement.
CACGATCCCGACAAAAACAACCAACAAGCCTCATCCGAAAACTATTTAAAATCACTCAATCACTATTTATACATCAAATATTATTGTACAGTAAAAAAATATTTTCATCTTGCCTATAGAGGGTCATAAATAAGTAGATGTTTAAATATAAATTTATAGCACACGAATTTCAGGAATTTTTACCTTTGATTTAAATTAGAGTTAATTTTATCGTGTGCATCTATGATTTTAAAAAAATATAAAATATTTCGAGAAGAAAATTTAAAATATTTAATAAAAATTATATAAAACCCCGTAAAATTTATCTAAAATGCCTTTTGAATATCAAAATATGGTAGCTTTATTATTAATAAAAGGAAAACCTAGAGTGACAGTAACCATCAAAATTATTAATCTAACTGTATAAACCAGTCTTTTTTATGTGATTATTTTTTTTTTTAATTTCAAATACTTTTTCCCTTGATTCTTTTTTTTAAACACCTATATGCTTCCTACTGCAGTGTATTACTAGACTGAAAAAATACTTTATAATAAGATTGTTATAATTTAACAAGGGAGACCCTGTAGATACAACTTGGAGAAGATGACGAAAAGTTAGAAGTATTACTAGGCCAAATGAGCCTCCACCCCCGTCTCCCCCAGGGTTTCCCTTAATGATTTTTCCACCTGAAACTTTTGAAAAGCAAAATACCCACCCCTTAACAAAATTCCTTCAAATTTTACTAACTTTTTTATTAAAATAACTAAAACACCCTTCAATATAAAAATAAATAATATTAATATTAAAATAAATTGTAATATAAAATAATATTAATATAATAATAATAATAAATAATTTAAAATTTTAAAAAAAGTCACTACTTATCTAACCTTATGGCCAGTTCCAATGACAATTGAATTTGACCGTTTTCATGGTGGAAACGATCCAATCTTATTGTCAAATATATGAAAAAACCATCAAATATGGTTGAAAACAACTGACACTCTTGAAATCAACCTTTTTTGCCATTTTTGATAGTGAAAAGAATCAGATTTAATCGTATAGATCAGATCTTTAACGGTCAGATTTAATAGCCTTTGCCGGATTTTAGGTGATCAGATTGGACCATCTCTGTCGTCAAAATGATTAGATCTGGTTGTCAATAGAACTAAGTGATCGTTTTCAACTACTTGACTAAGTTAACGAGTTAGAGATAATGACTTGTTTTTAAATTTTATTTTATTATTATTTTAATATTATTTTGTATTTTAATTATTTTTAAACAAATTATTAATTTTTTAATTTTTATTTAAAAAAATAAAAATATCTTCTTAACCAATTAAATTTAACGGTTAATTTTGGTAAAGGGTGGATATTAACTTTTTAAAAATTGTTGATAGGAAAGGAAACCTTGGGTGGGAATAGCTTTGGCCAGTATTATTATATAAATATAAATATAAATGTGAATAATTAATAGACAGAATCTAAGCCAACTCAATGTGGAAAGTCTCAGATCTTGACAAACTAATTTTTATCAATATTAAATTTTCTTGGTTGGCTGTGTTGTGATGGCATACCTGCTTCATAAAATATGTTGTATTGACCTTTTAGTCCTCAGAGTCTCATGTCATATTACAAGAAATTCTCTTGCTAAAATGTTTTAAAATAAGATAATATACAATTATATAATTATATAATTAAGTAATTATTATTTTTATTTTATATCTAATTTAAAATTATATAATTATAAATAACATATTATTTTATTTATACTCATTAATAAAATATTTTTTATACATAAAATATGTTTTTAGTCTTTTAGTTGACGAAATAGGATTTTTTTTTTTTTTAACGGAGAATGTGATAATTTTTGTGTGTACTGATAAGATGTTTCGTTGGTTGAATGTATGTGTATTCGTTATATTGAGTTTTTTTTTTTTTTTCAATTTTTTGTGCTTGCGATCAAAAAATGAAAACTCATTTGAATATTGTATGTGACGATTATTAATGAGATATTTTGTTCATCGTTATCAACATGATCGTAAATGTTACACAAAACAGTATTTTAAAACTAGGATTAGATCAATCGGTCTATATTGAGAATTAAAACTAAATTTGAATTGAACTTGTTTAAATTATAATTTGACTCATCAGTTCGATTGGTTGAAACAATCAATCTACGAATTAGTCCTTTGATCAAGCCCAAACCTTACCAAAGTAAACTCTTAGTTGACTCGATTTATATCTGTAAATTTGAGCTTCATGTCAATTGATTCGGTGAGTTCGTCAGATCGCGACTTAAATAAAATATTAATAAATTCTTAAAAATTTAAAATTTTACATTTAAACCTCAAAATTTAAAAGTTCGGATAAACGTAATTTTTTGAGTCAAACTTGAGTCAATTATTTTTATTTCAAGTTTGAGCTCATGCCAAGAACTTTCAGTTCAACAAACTTAAGCCTTGCCTTAATATCATCAAACTGAGCTTAAGCCAAACACTATTCGACTCAACATCAAATTTGATTTTTTTTTTAATTTTCTTCGTTCGGTACGTGTGTGAGAATTCAAACCCCCTTCACATTATGATTCGTGAGAAATTTTGAGCCAAATCTATGAACAAAGTCAATAAAGTTTTCCTTAGATTTAGGGTTTTGGGTATTGGTTGTCCACCCACTTCATAGACTAACTAGGTTTATAATATGTTGAAAAATCTTTGTCTAGTATTATTGCTCAACATGTTGAATTAATAATTTTTCTTATATTTTTCTGGTAAGTAAATTATAATGACATTGATTTGATGTCTGTTTTTACGAAAAACCTTACTTGATATAATTCAACCACCAAATCGATAAACTTTACGGAGACTAACTTAACTTAAAAACTCACAAAGAATATCCCATGTAAGTATAACAAAGGTCAAACAGCTTTTTCCCACCCAAGGTTTCCTTAAATGACAAATTTTTATCTAAAATTTTTTAAAAAATTAAATATTCATCTATTGATCAAAGTTAGTTATTAAATTTAATATGAAATCATTAAATGTAACTGGTCAGAAGGGTATTTTTTTTCTTTTTAAAATAAAAATTGAAAATAATAAAATAAATTTTATAAATTGATAATTAAATAAAATATAAAAAATTAAATTAAAAAAAAGCCACTGACACCGGCATGGGTGGCCACAAAAAATGGAATTAGGTAGTAAAAAATAATCATATAACCCCCTTGATTGTTGAAAAAGCCCGATAGGGTTAAGACCGGCCATTTCTAACCTTTTCTGGTCATCTGTTGCCTTCGTCAAAATGGGGCAGCCATTTTTGTTGGCTTTTTAAAAGAATTTTCAATTTATATATTTTTTAAATTTTATAAAATAATAAAATAAATTTTTCAAAAATATAAAATATTATTTAAATATTAAAAAATTTAAAAGCAGTCGTAGCCACTACCACCGATGCCAATGGTGGTGGCCACCAATAATGGAACCAGATGATCAGAAACAGTCACCTAATTCTAGGCCCTGGTTGGTGGAGGCAGACAGATTCGCTATCTCTTATTTTGGAGGAGGTTGTTAGATTTGGTCGTCTTCGTAAAAAAAAGGGGTAAAAAATAATAGAAAATAATTGGTTTTGACCATATCGATCATTTCTGACCATAATTGTTGGTGAAGGTGGTTAGATCTAACCGTCTTTGCTTAAATAAGAGGTGAATAGATTTGACCGTGTTCGCTAAAATAGGAGGAGGCCAAATCTGATCACCTTTGCCAATCTGGCCACCCCTGCAATCAGGTGGAAAATGCCACTTGGTTCAATTAGTTGCAGCCAATCTTGCCATTTTTATTTTTTTAAATTTAAAAATTTTATAATATTTTTTTAATTTTTTAAGTAATTATATTTAAATATTATTTTATGATTTTATGACAAATTTTTATTTTTTTAAAAGAGAAAGTTAGTTATTTTATAAAATGTGTTAGTAAAATTACATGAAAAATGGGTGAAGGGTGTGTGTTTGGGTTTTTAAAAGTTAGAGGGTGGGAAAATAATTGAGTGAAACCTTGGGTGGGAATGAGTCATTTGGCCTTTTGAATTTATCAAATATAATAAATATGAGACTAGTTTGATGTGATCCTAATGAAGTTGAAAGGGTTAGAGAGCTTAAAAGACCGGCAAGACAAGAATTCCCTTTAATTTTAAAAAATAATAATAATAATAAAACCCCAAACCCAAATTGACAGAAGATTTAAAAAAGTCAAGACTTTTGAAAGTACTCCACGTGTCAGCTTCCCACCAATCACGCGCAAGTAGACGTTAGGAAGAATCCAACGGTCGTCATCAGCCGGCCTTCTCTTTTGGGGCGGACCAGTCTCCAACGTCTCTAAATTTCAGATCCGTTATCAACGGTCGAGCATTTATTTGGGTAAGCAACGGTCAAACATTTTAAATTCATTAAAAAGTAAAATTAGTCAACAAAAATAATTAAATAAATATAGCCTCTTTTTTACCTTTTCTTTTTATAATATTTAATTTTAATTCATTAAACCACATTTTATTTTTTTAATACATTCGCTTAATTTTATTTCCCATAAATCCTTATATTCAATTAATAAAAATTTCACCTTCTGTTAAAAACATTAATTAAATACAAACATATATATATATATATATTTGTATTCGGTTCTTTCGTTATAGATTCAATATGTGTATGTGTTTGTATTCGCAGAATTTTTTTATATTGAAGTTTAGATTTGGGTTTGAGTTTGAGAGTTTTGCTCACATTTCAGTTTATATTTGTGTTCATATTCGTATTTGGTTTGTATGATTCATATTTATATTTTATTAAAAATTATAATTAATAAAATAATAATTTTCAATTTAAGTTTCAGTTTGTATTTTTTTTCGGATTATACAGTTCATATTCAAATTTATATTTATAAATTTTGAAAATTATAATTCATGTTCGTGTTTATGTTCGGATTTGAGAAACTTGTTTCAAACTCATTCGAATTAAACTAAAAAACGATTTGAATATGTTTGTTTAACTGAACACAATGCTAACTTATAGGGCTGGATTCAAGCCGAATCAAACACAAATAGTAATATGTTCGTGTTTGGGCTCGTTTCGTATTGTTCTGATTCAGATTCATATTCGTATTCACCGAATATTTCTATAGCAAAGTTCGTTATTCATGTTCGGTTCGTATAACTAAGTTCGTATTCGGGTCGTATTCGTATTCATTTTCGATTCGTATAATTCGTTTTTATATTTATTAAAAATTATAATTAATACAAATAATTAATAAAATTTAATTAAAAAATTATTATTTTAAGTTTGGGTTTGTGTTTGTGTTCGGTTCGTATAGTTCGTGATCGGACTCGTATTCTTTAAATTTTAAAATTACAGTTCAAGTTCGTGTTCGTATTCAGATTCGTTTCGGACTTATTTGAACCGAACTTAAAAACGAATTTGAATATATTTGGTTCGAATATAGTCCTATTAATTTATACTCGACTATGAATATTTAACTAAAATAAAGTTTAAGTATTTATTATTATTATTAATCAAACATAATAATTATTTATATATATTAATTTTTTTAAAAAAATACTTTTTTAAAATTTATTTTTAAAAAATATAATAATTTTTATTAAATATTTTAATCATATGGTTGAATATATTCCGTTGTATAATTAATTAATAAAATACACAAAATAATTAAAAAATAAAAAAATAATAGGACAAACATTATAAAGTCACAACCTTTCCTTATAAAAGGAAAAGACAGCAAACGGCCACAATTATGGCAACGCGTCTTTGACAGCTTACGTAAACGCCAATTAATAATTCGGCAACCTCCTTAATACCCCAACTCTTAAGTCCCTAAGACTTTAAAAACTAACAAAAAACCCCTTTAATGGTGAAGGCTCTATGACAATAGCTTGACTGATAAAATTTAAACACCCAAACAAAAAAAAAAACAAAAAAAAAGACATGTTTAAAACCTATTAATAATATATCAAAATTAAATTCTCGATTTACTTCAAAAGAGTAATTCAATCTAAGTAAAAGTTTTTCGTTACTAAAAAAAGTGATAGAGAAATTTAGGGGTGTCTCGTATTTTCTTCAAAATATTGGACTTTGATGATATTAACCCATTCTATAATAATGGTAAGAAATAAGCCCCACAACAATGTTGTCCGTCACGACTGTGTCTCTTTTCTCTCTGCAAATTCCAAATACGCGTAAATCGGAGACTGGCTTATGCTATATTAAGCTTCCAACATTTTCTCACCTCCATTCAAATTTCTTTTCTAATTTTGCTTCTTTTCTTCTTTACTTCTGCCTTCACTTTCCCAGATGCCATCTTTCCTGTTCAGGCTCATCCTTCTTCACAATCTTCTCAACTCTTTTCTTCTGTATCTAATCCCAAAAAAGCTGCGGTCATTCCTCCCCAATTCCTGGTTCCCTCCGCCGCCACAGCCACCGCCACCGCCGCAGAAGACTCCACGAAACTTCATTTCGTTGAAAAAGATGGACCCATCAGATGTCGATCGCGTTTTCGGGATTTTCGATCGCAACGGGGACGGGAGGATTTCGAAGCAAGAGTTGAGTGACTCGTTGCAGAACTTGGGAATCTTCATTACCGACGCCGAGTTGGCTCAGATGATGGAACGGATCGACGTGGACGGAGATGGGTGTGTCGACATTGACGAGTTCGGGACGCTGTACAAGACGTTGATGGAGGGGACAAAGGAGGAGGAAGAAGCGGACATGCGAGAGGCGTTCAATGTGTTTGATCAAAATGGAGATGGGTTCATCACGTGCGATGAGTTGAAGGCGGTGTTGGCGTCCTTGGGACTCAAGCAAGGCCGCACCGCAGAGGATTGTAAGAGGATGATCATGAAGGTCGACGTGGACGGTGATGGGATGGTTGATTATAAGGAATTTAAGCAGATGATGAAGGCTGGAGGATTCAGTGCTTTGGGTTGAAATTCTTTTTTTTTTTTTTTTTCCTTTGAAGGATGTGCATATTTTGGTGGAATGTCGTGGTGGGTGATCGGATGATTGAGAAGAAGACACTCGATGCCTATGATTTTAACAACTCTTTGTCATATATGTTTCTTAAATTGATTCTATTTTTCCCCAATTTCATTTCATACTAATATTTTTTATTAATTTATTTAAATAAATTAATTTGATAGTATGTGTTATGTTTCTCATTTTCAAATCATTTATTCATATAATTTATATAAATATATTAATAAAAAAATTTTATATATAGATAATATTATTTTTTTCGACATATATATTAGATTATAACATCAACAAATTCATAAAAACGGTTGTTTAAAAAGAAGGAAAAGAGTGTAAATGACACATTTTTTAACAGTCGCTTGTGTATTTAGATGATGTATTAAGACGGTTTTTTTTTAACTCTTTTATCAAATTTGCTTTCATCTTTTCATTGTAGTATTTGTTTAATACATTTGATCTCTCGTGATACAAACAATAGGCTAGTTTCAACTAGGGCTGGATTTGAATCGAACATGTTCGGATTCGTTTTTGAGTTTGACTCGAATAAGCCCAAAACGAATCAAACGAATCCGAACACGAATACAAACACGAACGGTAATTTTAAAATTCAGCGAACACGAGCCTGAACACGAACTATACGAACCGAACACGAACACGAACACAAACCTGAACTTAAAATAATAATTTTTTAATTAAATTTTATTAATTATTTGTATTAATTATATTTTTTAATAAATATAAAAATGAATTATACGAACCGAGTACAAACTTAATAATACGAATCGAATACGAATACGAATCCGAACCCGAACAGTACGAAACGAGCCCGAACACGAATATATTACTGTTTACATTCGGTTCGGTTCGAATCCAGCCCTAGTTTCAACAACATAGCACAACAATTAGCTAGATCTAAGTTAACCGGCTCAAGTTTTTTGGCTAGTCAAATTCAATTGAGCTTGAAATTGGTTAATCTTAAGCTAACTCGATGGATGGGTGCAACACTATTGAGCTAGAGTTTAGGCAAACTTAATTTGAAACAGTTAAAATGATATCGTTTTGATTTATATATATATATATATATATATATCAAAATAATACTATTTTGACATGAATCGAGTAACACTTAAGTTTGATTTGACATTGTAGTTTAATTCAAGCTAAATCGACCTCAAGTTTAGTTTGAGGAGAGTTCGTCAAATTCAATTGTAATACTTGAAACCAGGTATGTTTAGCAATGCTATTTATGTCTGTTAGTAATTAATAATAGTTGAGAATATAAAAGAAAAATGACTGAAAATGACATTGAACCTTAAGTGAGCTTAATTGACCAACATTTTTAAATAGGGGCAAAATTGCTTTTTTTTAACAAAGAATTAGAGGTTAGAATGTGGATTAAAATAAAAAGATATAAAATAGTTTACATGATTAACAAGATTATTTGATAAATTGAAAAGGGACGTAAATTTATTTATATAAAAGATGAGGGGTAAAATGATAGCTTTAATAAAATAGTTATTTTTTAATATTTTATAAAAATGGCTTGGTTGTGTTGAAATTCAAAAATAAAGGCAAGGGCATTTTGGTTATTTGAAAGTTAAACATTAAATACAAAAGACAAATATGTATAAAGTTGGTCTATCTTCTTCCTCCTGTAGCCAAACTCTTACTCTTTTATTCTATCCATTCTTGTTTCATTTTGAGTTCAATTCAGGACTATTCAAGGAGTTTCCAAGAGATTTTTTTTAAAAAAGTGAAAGAATTAGTTAATCTTCTTAACTAAGGTAAGAATTTCAAGGAATTTGATATAATTGTACATGAGTTTATAATTTAAAATTCTTTAATGGTGATTTTGGTGGGAGGAAGTGAGAAAGGTGGTGAAAAGAAAAATAACAAGAATAATCAAAGCTTAAGGTAAGTAAATTATGCTTTTAGAATATTTATATTAAAGTTTGATAAAATTAGGATTTGATAACAATTAAGGTTTTATTTAATTGATCTGTATATATTACAATTCATATGACCAAGAGTGTAAATGAGTTGAAATAATATTGGAATGTTGTGAAATGGTAATATGTATGTATGATGTAGATTATACTATGTTTTGAAACTTACCATGCTTTAATTATTGATTAAATTTCTATATATAATTATGCATTAATACATGTTTAAGGATGATATATAGTGTTAAATTGAAGAAGTATTGGGATAATAGAAAGTGATAGTTTGACCTTAAATATGTTAGTAAGTTGTTTGTAACTTAAAATTTTTGTATAAATACACTTTTGGTACAGATAGTATATATAATTGGTATAGTATAAAGTTAGTTATATGAAAAGATGTATGACATATTTGAGTATGGTTTTAAGCTAAAAACCATGTAGAGTAAGAAACTTAGTGTAGAAAGAGATAAAAAGGTTGAAATTAGAAACAGAAATGAGAATTTAAAAAGAAAAAAAAAAGAGAAGCATAATAGAAATAGAGAATAGAAAAGAGATTAACATTTTATACATAGCTTCAGAGTGTATTTACTTATATATTGCATTTTGTAACGGCCCAGACCCTCGGGCCCTAGGTCGGTATGAGTCTGCTGCTTTGGGTCTCGGCCCTCTATTAGCCAGCTATGGCGACCCCTCTCAGCCCATCCCATAGCAGGTACTGTCCCTGCCTCCGAGGTTTTCTAATGCCTCCCACACTACTCAAACCCACGCCTTGGAGGACTCTGTCACATTTTTTTTTTTTTAAATAGCTTACTTAAGGGGTGGTTTCATCAATTCTAAGCATGAACTCAACTCTTTAAAATTGAACTGAACTTTAACTGATTCAAATTTAAACTCTACTCAAATCTATCCCTAATAACAATTAACAAAAGAAAGAATTTATGTAAAGTGAAAAAACAAAAGTTGTGACAATAAATTATGTGCACTTTAACAAATATTAATTTTAGTACCGACCATGATATAACACCATTTTATCTGATGATTTTGAATTAACAATAAAACAACACATATTTAGGGTTGAATTTAAATTAAACCGAATCAAATGCAATTAGATATATGTTCGTATTTGATTTGTTCATTGTAGATTTGATTCGTACACACCAAATGTTTATAGTAAAGTTTAGATTCGAAAGTTAGGTTTACGTTGGGTTTGTATTCATGTTCGCATTCGCGTTTGATTTATATTTATATTTTATTAAAAAATTATAATTAATAAAATATAATTAACAAAATTTCAATTTAAGTTCGAGTTCATGTTCATATTTGGTTCATAAGGTTTATGTTCACAAATTTTTAAAATCATAATTCAAATTCATATTTGAATTTAGATTTAAGTAGTTCGTTTCAAGCTTGTCCAAATCAAACTAAAAAATGAACTTGAACATGTTCAATTTGAACCTAACCCTATACTTATTATAAATGCTTTAGATTTGTATTCGAATTTGGATTTGAATAGTTCATTTCAGACTTATCCAAATTGAACTAAAAAACAAACTCAAACACATTCAATTTGAATCCAACCCTATACACAATCAATTATACCGTATCACCCTTAATAGTTATTATAAATACATGTAACATTGCTCAAATTGAAATCCCAAAATTGTAGTAAGCCTATCAAGGTTACCCCCATAGTCAACTAATAACAAAAATACAATGCAATTCCTTAAACTAACTTAATACATAAAAATTTTATGAATTTTTAAATTGATATGTCATCATTTGATTGGCTGATTTCAAATTATGGATTAAGTAAACAATTAAATGATCCAAATCCATTAGGCATGTAATATTACTCGTATGATGTGTTCGGTTTGGATAATATTTGATTATTAAAAATAAAAAATTACCACTAAAATGAATTAATGTCTTTAAATAATTATTAATTATAAATTAATATTGTGTTTAGTTAAAGTTAATAATCCCAATAATTTGTAATATAATATTTACACCCCAATTTGTTATGGTTTTTTGTAGATGTAATTATCATTTTTATAACTATTAGAGACATTGAAATTTAAAATTTTGTAAAATAACCTAAACTTTTTTCACATTTTAAAACCCTTCAAATTTCATTAATACCCTTAAAATTTTTAAAATTTATACTTTACCTCAAAACATGGTTATATAACACTAATACCCCTAATTTGTTTTTCTTATGATGTAATTATTATTTTTAAATTATCAAGAATATGCATAAATTTTAAAAGTTTTAAAATAATCTCAAAATTTTTTGAATTAAAAAAAATCCATTCATATTTCATTAACACCCTTATAATTTTTAAAATTTTTAATTAATCTCAAATATATGGTTATATGTCATTTTTGCCCCTAATTTAAAATTTGTTTTTTTTTAAAATGTAATTATCATTTTAAACTATCAGAGAAATACTCAAATTTTTAAAATTTTCAAAACACTACCAAAATTTTTGCACAATACAAAACTCCCTTAAAATTTTATTCACACCCTTAAAATTTTTAAAATTTAAAATTTGCCACAAACATATGATTATAAAATATTTTCATTCTTAATTTGTTTTGTTTTTTAAGATGTAATTGTTGTTTTTAAAACTATTAGAAATATATTATAAAGGAGAGTGATTCTATCAAAAAAAATTTATAAATAAAAATAAAATCATAATAAAATCAAGATTACTTTGGTAATATTTTAATATTTACGATGAATGTGATAATTACATTTCTTTTATATTTTATTACCTTTTATATTGCTTGTCACTCACTATTAATAATAAATTGTAAACCAAATAAGATAATGTTAATAATAAAAGGTAAATTATTAGAATAATTTTTTATTTCCCTTAACTATAAAAGATTATTATAATTTTTTATTCGTAAGTTTATATGATCGATAATATAAAAGATAATCTGATTATTTCGTTCTCTTGAACTACTAAAAAATGATGTTAATAATCTGAATTTTATTATAACTTTATTTTATTTAATATATTAAAAACACTTAAAATAAAATAACATCATGAATATTTTTTACTACCAACTAAATGTATAATTAATAGGCCAACTAACAAAGTCGCACCCAAAGTTTCCTTAAGTAAAAAGTCCTACCCATAAAGTTTTAAAAAGTCAAGTACTCACTCTTTTCTTATGAAAAGACCAAAGTACATTTATAAAATAAATAATATTAATATTAAAATAAAATTTAATATAAATAATATTAAAATAATAAAAAAATTAATAAAAATATTAAAAATAAACAACTACCGCCGTCAACAGCGTCATCAACGATGGTAGCCATCGTTAACATAATCAAATAATCAGAAATGATTATTTGATTATATTGACAGTTAGATTTGATTGCTTTGATGGTGGAGGTGACCAACGGTCAGCATGCTTGACATTGGTCGTTTTTTACCATTTTAGATGATCACTTTCACCAGATTTTTGACAGTTAGATCTAGTCGTCTCTGCTATCGAGGTAATCAAATTTGGTCATTAATGAAATCAGGTGACCATTTTTAACTATCTGATTATATTAACAACGGTCACTGTTATTGACAACACTATCGATAGAGGTAATTATTTTTTAAAATTTTATTTTATTAATTTATTAATTTTTATTTAAAAAATAAAAATATCCCTATTACTTTGGTTAAGGGTGGATAATTAACTTTTTAAAACTTTATTGATAAAGTTGTATTTAAGGAAACCTTGGGTGGGCCTATGTATTTGGCCTAAATAGTAATACGTACAGACAACTACGACCACTTCAAGGGCATTGACTTTGAATGTCACTTCGTAGTTGAAAAATTGACATAAAAAATTGACTATAGCGCTCATCATTACTTCCGGATTACAAACAAGTTGAGTAACTCGTGACTCAAACTCAGTTCAAACGGTGTGAGCACATCTCCCAAGCCAAACTTGAGCTCAGTATTGCTTGATCCGGTAAACTTGTGAGCTCGCAAAGTAAAATATTTTAAGCTCTTACAAGTTTAAAAATTTCCATTTACACTTCTAAAATCATAATTTCTGACTTTTACCTTAACTTTTAATAGTGGAATTCGAGTCAGCCATTTCTATCTTGAAGTCAAGCCTGCAAAATGTTTAGTTAGAAGTCAAACTTTACATAACAGCAATTGAGCTGGCTCCAGTAATTAACAGTAGATTCAAATTAAATGCGTTTGAGTTTTTTTTTTTAATTTGATTTGAATAAATATAAAACAAATTATCGTAATTTCAATTTGAATTTAAACTTAAATTATGACATTAAAATTTTTTTAATTCAAACTTGAACCATACAAATTAAATTCAAATTTTATTCATGAACTTGGATTAAATTTTTTTAATAAATTATAAATACGTTTACGTTTCTAATAAATTATAATAAATATATTTACGTTTCCAATTAATCATAATAAATATATTTATGTTTATAATAAATTGTGATAGATATATCTATTATAATTTATAAAAAAAAATTACTACAGTAACAAATTGAATTAGAATGTTATCTATATAAAAATTCATTGATCTCAAGCCTAAACTCGAATATGAAACTTTTTTGAATTAAACTGAATTCAAACAAACCTAAATTCGAATTCAATGTATCACACTAGTTCGATAAAACTTAATCGAGTAAACATTAATTTCTTTGTGCAGCTACTAGATTTACATGCAAAAACTAAGAACTAGACATGTAAAACTAACAATTCCTAGCAATGTTGGTCATTCCTGCACTTTAAATAGAGTTGGATTTGAATTGAACTAAATTTGAGTTTAAGTTAGAGCTCTTCGAACTTGACTCATTTGATAATAATTAAATTCAACCTCGGTTTAACTTGACTAATCAGATATCTCAAATATCTAAAACGATATTATTTTGATGTTTATTAATCCAAACGATCTTTTTTGTTAAAATAACATCATTTCAGTTAATTTGAATGATTTTTATCGATTCACGAGTTTCACGAGCTAAACTTGTTATAAACTTAAGCTTGAGCTTGACTTTCAAGCTCAATTTCGGTTCAAGCTTGCGAAAGACGAGCTTGTTTCAAGCTTGTCTTTTGTATTGAATTCAAACTTAATCTCAAATTTATTCAATTCGAATTCTATCCTAATTCTAACTATTCTTCAATCTGTATCCGAAAATGCAAACCCAGTGAACGAATAGATTGCAATAATTAGGAAATCCTTAAGAAAGACTTTTTACAGAAAAGAGGTAACGCATTAGAAAAACTAACCGACATTTTGAACGTACTTCTTGGAGATTTACCACAGCAGCAAAATGAATCCCAAGATGGGGAGTCTTTCACTTTGTGGACCTCTTAATCCTTCTGAACGGCAAGACAGAATCCCTGCTCGAGTCACTATATTGCCAAAAAAGAAAAGGCTCCAACAGTTACCAAAAAGAACAAATATAATTTGGATTATTAAGCCTCCTTCAGTGAAGTAGCTTACAGGAACAACTGCACAGGTGACTGGAAAAACTCAACTCTTATAAATTGAATGCAAGGAAAACTTAAGCATGCCCACCGACCAGTCTAAACAAGCCGAGCTGCTCATGTGTTGCTAGTCGCTTGGCTTATCTTGAGCCAAACTAGAGCTTTATATCGGCTGTCTTGGTGAACTTCCAAACCCACAGTTCGAATAAAATATTAATAAACTTCTAATACATTCTTAAAATATTATTTTCTAACTTTAAATTTAAGAGGTAATGATAAACATATAAGATATAAAGTTTAAATGTAATTTTTTGAAAATTAAGAGATTTAAATATATAACTTTTGAGCTGACTTGAGTCAACCATCCCTTTGGCTTGCACGAGCTTGAGCTTCAGCTCAAGCTTAAGCTCCATTTGAACAAGCTTGAGCTCAGTCCCAAACATAATATTATCAAGCCGAGCTTGAGCCAAACACTACTTAGCTTGTAACAAGACTTGATTAAACCTGCACCTAGAGTACCCCAGCTAAGCAGTCAGATTATAAGAAACTCAAAATTACAAATTCAGGAAGTGAAAATGCTAAAATAATCATCTTCATTAGCTTGGATATGAACTGAATTCCAATGGATTAGGGAAACACCAGAAGGAACACCAACATATTTTATTTTCTTGTGGTGTTGTTCTCTGAGAAGGATTCATTGTACAAAGGCCAGATGATAAACATGGTAAACCTGATGCTCTAATTTGATGGTCAGGTTAGGATAGAATTACCTATCCCATAGAAAATGTTGTACTCTTTTTTCTCTGGTTGAGAAGCTACAGATCGTCAAGTTCAATCTCTTTCAACTTGTTGACAATGTCTTCAACTCTTATAGACATAAATTCAGCATGTTCTTCAAGCTCTTTGAGAATCATGCATAGCTGTTGATGGACTGCCGCAGACCGCTCTCTTTCCCCCTGAAGTTCATTGTATAGATCCTGGATTTTTTTATCTTTCTCTTCCTGCATGTTTCGTAATAATACCAATTTTTAATACAATGATCGAAAAGAGTACAGAGAATTATCAATAAAAATTTTTCACCAACAAAAGCATTTAAGAAATGAATGAATTGGCTTCATAATGACAAGCCACCCAGGGCCATAGTTTCACAGAAAGCATAATAAATAACAGCATAGATCAAGCAGCTTCCACTTAACTCTTGTTCAACATATAATTAAAAAAAAGCAATTGCAATTTTTCAATGAACATTCAACCTTAATATGGAAACTCTATATGACCACACAAAATAACCCTATAACAGATGATGCATCTTTTGCTACGTAGACAGCTATTTAGAAACATTACAGTTTCTGGAGTAAGGAATTGAAACCTTGCTAACTGATTCAAGGATATATCAGATTTTTTTAAAAAATTATTTTTCTCTTTTAAAACAGAAGAAAGTTTTGTGTCCCACTTGCAACAGAGTAAGCTCATTAGAGGAGGTTAACGGGACAGCCGGAAAGAAATGTGAAGTTAGCAAGGATGGCATACAAGAGAGAGCAACTACAATAACACATGATAGAAGCCTTTCCCCTTAACAGTATACTACTTGTAATAGTGAAAATAGGCAACTAGGCAAATTCCAAAGGTAACCACAACTTTATAGTTGTCCTCCCATATACATCAGTAGAGCAAAACCTCTATAGAAACCTCACCGGTAAAGCAACAAAGTCATGGGTTCTTCAGACTTTAGTCACTTCTGTCACTCAGTCCAAGCATAGGAAAAAAATTAAGCAATTGTAGCAGAAAATTCAACTGGTGATGGATTCATTAATAGAAGAAATAGTAACTAAGAATTTGGCAAAACAACATCCTGGTTGGTGCTTGCAGCAGAAAGTGCAATGCTGCACTTGTAGTAACTGGTTTTCAATAATATTTGTTCCTATTGATGGCATGTTTCTAAGAGGCGTAATAATGGCAGAAGATGGTGACAGCTGTAGCACTTCTGGTACACAAATTATGTCTAAACTTGTGATAGAAATGGAATGTTGATGACAGAAGCACGTCTTGGAAAGTTAGTAATGCTTACCTAGGAATAAAAAATTCTTTTTAGCCAAATGGAAAAAATATGTTAATGTTTTTGCCCTTGAAGAAAGCAGGCAAAACTTGATGAAACCACTGGCAGGAAATTCACAAGTCTGATTAGTGTTCTCTTTGATCTTATTTATGATTTCATAAATGCAATAAGTGAAAACAAAGCACCAAGACATGTTGCACTCAAATTCAAATTTACTGCAGCAGCAAGCCTAAAAGAAAATGAAAGTTGGATATTGCCAAAATCCAGTGACGGATTGAACACCTCTTTAGTTTCATTAATAACTAAAATAGAAAGCTCTAAAGCCCAAATAATAATATAATTATTGATGCTAAATTGCTCAATTACCACTATCTTTTTACATGCAGTCGAGACATACCTCACTGAGTACATTTACAATTGGCAGTTCCCCAGAAAATTTACAGTGAGTCATCAGTTTATGGTTGTGCTCCCGAACAAACTTTGTAACAACCCATTTACCCCCATCTCTAGCAGCCAACCTTATCATTGCTTTACACCCTTCTCTTGTAACTGGTCTTGGAGGAAGAATCCTGTCTTTCCTAAGTGTATGTTTTGCAGAACGAAAACCTTCTCTAGAACAAACAAAGTCCCGGCCAATAATAGCCATGTTCTTTAATGAGTGTCGGATTCGATTAGTTCGAATGGCGAACCCTGTATTCTTCGCATATTCATAATAGAAATCTCTTGCATTGTCTAATGATGGAAAAGTCATTCCTGCATAAGGTTCTATGCTCTCTGAACTTTCTGCTGTAAAACCTTCCACTGATGGTATCATCAAATTCAAGTCATCATGTACAACACTCTGTGAATCATAACACTGCAACAAGCCATCTTCTGAGGCCTCGTGATCATCAAAGTTTCCAAAAGATTCATTATCTGAGCCACCATCACTATCTACATAATCACGTCCAGCAGAGCCTGCCATTTTGTGCCTACAATATGGAATTCTACTTATTTAAATATTTCCTGTTTCCCTAATCTTATATTTTGCAGTAAAATCTACAAGGTTTCAATATCGATTACGTCACAGGCCAATAATTATCATTAGAATAAAAATGTAAATTACATTAATCAGTTCAGGACTTCACCACCATGGTATTTGCTGGTCACAGTGCCAATTAAGTTACTACTGTCAGTAGTTGCCATTGCATCAAAATTTGCCCCAAACATGGTCAGACCGGTAACATAACATTAAAATTCCAGTAACATTACTGGACGAAACAACAAATGAACATTATTTTTACAGTAACCGGTTAAGGACTCTATCAGCAAGGTATATGCTGGTAACAGTACCGGTTAAGCTACTACTACTGTCAATAGTTGCCATTGCAATAAAAATCTATTCCAAACATTATCACACCGATAACATAACTTAAACATTCCGGTAACATTACCAGAAGAAACAACAGAAAATCACTTCAGGACTTCACCACCGAGGTATATGCCAGCAACAGTACCAATTAAGTTACTGCTGCTGTCAGCAGTTGCCATTGCATTAAAATTTTGTTCTGAACATTATCAGACCGATAACATAACATAGAAAATTTTGGCAACGTGGCCGGCACAAATAACAAATGAACGTTATTTCTACAGTGAAGCGGTAACAGTTCTAAGAAGTTGCCATTGCATTAAAATTTGTTCCAAACATTATCAGACCGGTAACATAACCTAAGCATTCCGGTAACGTTGCAGCAGAAACAACAAATGAACATCAAATCTAATTCAGTTCATGAATCACAAAAAACAGTCTCTCCTAAACTGCTAAAACAGAAAGATTGAAACATAGATTCCCCATAAATTACAAAAAATGGAAGAAGAAGACGAAGCTTACTTGTATTTCGAATTGAGAGTGATCTGATCTCAGCTTTTAGCTCCAAGCAGTTGAGTTAAGTGGCTTTCAGGTTTGGTGAGTGAGAGACCGAGAAGAGACATGGCAGATCTCGAGGTGAAATGAATGGCCCAGATCGTACGGATGACGTGTACGCGTGGACCAACGACGTTGATGCACGCTGACGTCAAGATCTGTTAGGCCGCGTTTGGGATCTCTAGTTAAAAACCGTTAAATTACTTGTATGTAAAGTTGGTCCTACTTTTGCCTTTAGCAACATTTTGGTCCTGATCACTATAATCAGGACCAGACAGCCAGTTAATATTTAGTGAAGTTCATTAAACCATAGGAAGGCTAAAATGTCTAAAAGATTCCATTAGATCCAAATATTTACTTTTAAACTCAGGGATAAAATTGTAATTAAACAGTATAATCAGAATAATAGAACTGTAATTAATAGGCTTTTTTTTAAAATAAATAATCTCATAATATAATTCTTTATGAAAACAATTACAACTAGTAGGGCCGCTTCCGAGATATAATCATTAATATAATGCAAGATTTAATTCAAAATTAATTCAAATATAACAACATCAACTTTAGATTAACTTAAAATTAATAAGTTAAAGCTGTAACTCAACTTATTTATATAAACAAGTAAAATCCTTAAACATAAACTCAATTCGTTTGATCGAATTCAAATTCAAATTTAAAGTTAGTTCGATTCTAACTCTAATATGTTTAGGATTTGAGTAACATTATAACATCAAAGAAAAGGAGAATGAGAGAGAAAATTTTAATGGGCTTTCCTAATTATCAGGCTTATCAAAAAATGGAAAATTGAAAAAAAACTAACAAAGGGGTTAAAGTTTAGTTTTCCATATTAGGAGGTGCTTGCAGTTATTTCAATAAACATTCCGGGTTTGGTGCGCTTCTCCCCTTTTATTAATATTTACGTTGAGGGGTTTGAGCTTTGACATATTCTGTTGCAAGCATCTTGATCAAAACATTAGGCAATGACAGAACAGAAAACACTTGGGAAAAGATTATAGTTATTTATAAAAATGGATCTAATGAGAATTATATTTTACAAGAAGTAGTAAATCTGCAATTCAAAAACCATCCAAGCAATGCAGAGCCTTGTTTGAACTCTAGCCATTGATTATCAAAGGTAAACATGATCCCCTTTGGGCATCTTAAATTTTATCCATCTGAAATGGCTAATTGCACACAGACCACAGGTGAATTTCAGAAGTTAAGAGGCTGGCACCTGAGAATGAAAAGCAGGATAGTACTGACAGTCTTTGGGCAACAAGGAATGCAAGAGGCTGAAGATATGGTACAAGATAGCTTACTCTATTCGCTTTCTGAGTCCTTGGACAGTTCATCGATGTCTCGGATACTCTGCACTATATTAGCAACTTTATTTGATATGTGTTCTGTGTGATTCTCTAAATCTTTCAGAATCATATTTAATTGTTCTTCGTATGCAGCACAACGCCGTTTACACTTCTGCCTCTCGTTGTATAACTCAACTGATAGCTCGCGGATTCTCTTATCCTTATCGTCCTGCACAAATTTTAGATCTGGGGTGAATCCTTGGGTGAGAATGATGAAACTGAAATGTGTACAAGTTAAGGTACCAATCAAGAAAAGTCAATAAATCAAGAAAATGCTATTATGTTCATATAACCACACCGTCAATTTCCAGAAATATAGATTGTGTACAAGCAAATCACCTCACTGAAAACTATAAATTTCTTTACGTGCTTCATGCAAATAGCATATATCTTAAAAAAGCTACAAGCATTGTATAAAAAGCGGGAAAAAAAAAAAAAAAAGAGATAAAGCTTTAGAGGAGGTATCCATATAGTATAGTAAAAACTAATAGACGAGAAACCATTCTATATAAACAGTAGTATGCTAACAATGGCCCAAGATGAACAACAAACTACATAAATCAGCCCAATAGCCCGTCCCCATTTTTATCTTTTCTTTTTTTGATAAGAAATTATGAAACTTATATCAACCCAGTAGCCCGTCCCCATTTTTATCTTATCTTTATTTTAAGATAAGAAATGTTGAAAATTGTATCAACACAATATCCCCTTGCAGAGTCAGGTGAATAAAGAAAAAGAAGATTCCTAGTGCCCCTTGGCATTTGAAGCCTGATGTCAATCAGAAAGGCAAGCTTTATCCTACAACTCCATGATGTTCTACTCTCTTCTCACCAAAACAAAAATTTTTATTATTGTTTTCCAGCTGAATCACCCAATGAATAGTTGAAACAATATATCAACGAAGTTTGCTTTCTGGCCTCTTACAAGGGCTGCTACATAGAAGCTAAGATTTCATGGACACTCCCGGTTAATTGTTATACCAGCATGGATTTCAGCAAGTTTATATAAGTACTAACCTAGGCCCTTCCATTTATGCTGGATTTTAATAAAATAGCACAATAACCAGATCAACTTTAAAAGCACACTGAAACAATTTGCATATCTTAGATTTGGATTCTCTATAAATACCCAAAACATTAGGGTTTAAGTGACAGCAAAAATGAACTTTGCAATTCCAATGACTTTAATAAGATCACA
This sequence comes from Anacardium occidentale, assembly GCA_026122585.1. NCBI lineage: Eukaryota > Viridiplantae > Streptophyta > Magnoliopsida > Sapindales > Anacardiaceae > Anacardium > Anacardium occidentale. Next base: position 28,675 of record JAJEJH010000995.1, on the reverse strand, counting down.
GTTCTTCCACATTCAAAAACGTGGATTATCTAAGCAACTGCAATAATGTCAAAAGAATTAGGTCACATATAAGAATCATTAAAATCATTCACAAACATACCTCACTAGCTAAGAGTTTCCCAGATCCACGCCGTGGAACTTTACTAGGACTCATTAGTTTATGATTGTGTTCTTCAACAAATTTGGTAATAACCCATTTTACTCCATCTCTTAAAGCTAGCCTTACCATTGCTTGACAGCCCTCTCGGGTGATAGGTGGTGGGGGAAGAACTCTGTCTTTTCTGCACACATACTTTTTTGCACGAAAACCCTCTTTTGAGCAAACAAAATCTTGACCAATAACCTGATTGTTTACTCGTGATCGACGATTATGATGTATACGTATGGTAAAACCAGTGCGCCTGCCATAGGCAGCGTAAAATTCTTTAGCTTCCTCCCTTGAGTTAAATTCCATGCCTATATAGGGCTTTAATATTTCACTAACTACAGAGGGATGTTCATCAGACTGTTCTGTTAGCTTCTTATCTTCTGCCACAAAAAAGTCAAAATTCTTTGAAAATTCATCTTCTATTGTTCCATTATCATAGCTTTCAACTTGCACATCAAGGTCACTCTCATCGGAATCAAATCCAAGACTAGATTGGTTATCCATTATGCTCCAACTGCACAAATAACAAGTTATTTTTCATGAATCATCATCTTGATACCCAAAAAATTAGAAAGGGGGAGGAGAATCCAACCTAGGGAATAATAACATCAACATTAGTTTCTTGAAAATTTTTTTTTGAAAATTTTGCAAGATTGCATTTATTATTGATTCACTATCTATGCTCCATTATGTACCTACAATTCTGGTATAGAAGGACAGTACTTAATTGATGTTTTCACTACAAATTCTATCATAAGATTATGCCTTGAAGAAAACTACACCAAGGAAAAAATTATATGCTTATTGAAGAAAAATAACAGAATAATGATTAATAAAACAAATAAAAACCAGGAACATTCTTCAAATTTTTGATTGATGGGAATTACAAAATTCAGGAACTGAGACCAGATTTAGAAAATAGACACTAGGAACAGACTCTGATAACATTCATACCATAGCAACTCCTATAAAGATGTGAAAGTAAAATGGGAATAAGGAAAGTTTTGAAGCAACCACCAATATAAGGTGTTCTTTTACCATTTTCACACGATGAAAACGTAATAAATAACAGCACACCTACGTATGAATAAAGGCAAACTGTTTCTCATCTTCAACAATTTCATTAACTTTGTCAATAATAACAACACACCCAAAAAAGAATAAAGACAAACTGTTTCTCATCTTCAACAATTTCATTAACTTTGTCATGGTTTCTCATAAAAGTTTCATATGCCAGTACTTGTTTAGAGCAATCAAAACAAAACTCATAAAATATCAATGATGTGGGCACTAGCTAGTTCAATTGGTTGACTCTCTTGGGATTGTACAAGATGTTTTAGAATCGAATCTTGCTCACACCTAGGGCTTGATTGGATCTGGGTGGAGCCTGAATAAGACCCCAGCTCGAGATCGACTCAAATTTATTAGAGTCAGCTCAAGATTGACAAGCTAAGACTCAGCTAAAAAACAATTTAATTTTCAATTCGATCCAAACCATCTTGAACTTGAATGTTCGGATTGGCTGAAACTTGAAAGAAACTCTTTAACAAAAAATGGAGGGCACCATCACTGTCAATCAATTTCCACAATATTCATGTAATATTCCAACTCTATCAAATGCTTTTTTTACAATCCCTAGCTTAATTGAGCCAATGCCTAATCCATCCTTTCACATCCCTACAGCACAATTCATTAATCAAGAATCAACAAATAGCTAGTCTAAATTACATGTTTAACACACAACACAAATCAATTTTGCCCCCAAAAAAACCCACATCGACTGAGTAACACTTGGGTACCAGCTCAATAACATTTCCGGCCAGCAACTTACTCGATAAGTTTTCCGGAATAGTATGGTAGCTGATCCAGGGCCATAAACTTTCGAAGACTCTAATCATTCAAAGTTGACACTAACGTTATCTCAATGTTAACAAATTACCGGCAACATAACGTTATCAGTTGTTCAACGCGACAGAGAGGAGATTCGATCAACTTACCTTAGAAAAGACGGAGGACAGGGAAAAACCCTAGGCGATGAGATTGGCCTCGACAAAGTATGTCCGTTTGAATTGATTTTGTTTGTGGTGGTCGGATCCAACGGCCCGGGATGTTCGAGAGCGTTAGTTTTAGCCCCCTACAAAATGACCAAAAAATCCTCTTAACTTTTAACTAATCAAAACAACCCCTATGAGAAGCAGTAAAAATATTAGATTGGAAGCAACTTAAATTTTAACTAATCTAAAAATTTGAATTCAAACCTATTTGAATTAAATCTAAAATAATATTATTTTTATATTAAATTTGAATCTCAATTCATTGATCTTGAATTAATTCTTTTAATTTCGAATTGATCTAGGGTTTAGTTTCGTTTAAACTCGACTTAGATTTAATTAAGACCTAAAAAATATAAATATAACAATATTGTCGAAGCAAATTACCAAAAAATAAAACATTATCGAAACCATTATAATTTGAATTCTTAACACAAATTTAAAATAATCCAATTATTCTAATATAGTAGTTTAAAAATAAAATTTAATTAATTTTTTATATAATATTTTTACTTTAGATTAACCATAAATTTATATCATAATTTCCAAAAAAAATTAAAATCCTATCACAGATCGAATTTTTCTGTTTTCTTAAGGAATCTTCCACTGCATTGGCTCAAATTTGACTTGAATTCAAAAAAGTTAGTTCAAGTTTAAACTTAGCTCGTTTAAGTTAGTAAATAATATCAAAGAAGGAAAAAAGTCGTTAAAAAGAAAAAAAATTATCGACGAAATAAGTTTTAGTGCAACGTTAAAAAGGTGTTGATCTTAAGGGAAACTCTAACTCAACAATCCAATTTTTTCTCAACTCAAGCTCGAGTTGTTCAAACCAAAAACTAAGTAGAACTCAAGTCAATTTGACTCGAATTTACCGCTATTGCCTAGGTTAGAGATTTGCTTGTCCTACCAAAAACTTTCTTGCATTTCGTTGGCCAAATATTTTACACATTCTCTAAATCTAGAACACATAATAAACTGCTAGTGCTACTGATGTTCTCTTTGAAAAACTAGATAGGAATTATGCATCTTATTGTAATTTATTTATTTTTCATTTTCATAGAAGTGTTTGGCTTCAAAAACACTTTAAAATGTTTCCAGCATTTCCAAACACCTGTTGAACATGGAAGACTTTTCTTCTCTTTCAAGATACAAAAATCACAAACATTTGCATCCAAACACTGTTGCAAGATGGATCCTGTTCAATATGCACAGCAACTGGCAATTTATACTGGTGAGGAAAATTCTATGATATTGGAAGGTACAATTACTGCATATTATTTGAACCATTAGAAGACAGTAAGTTGTGATTGAGTTGGCGTGAAAGCGTACCGATATCATAGAATGACTTACGATGGAAAATGATGATGGAAAGGATGCTAACTCTAGTCTGAGTATGAGCTTTCCTGTTCTTCAGATTCAAGTTCTCTCATTTTGTTAGTTACTACATTAACTTTCAAAGCTAGCCGCTGCGTGTGTTCCTCAATGTATTTTAATACCAGTCGTAGTTGTTCTTGATAAGCTGCAGATTTCTTTTTCTCGCGATGCAGCTCTGCTGATAGTTGTCGAATTTTAAGATCCTTTTCATCCTGCATATAAAATTGAGAACATAAGTGGTCGTAAATTGTTATAGGAATCGTCAAACTACAAAAATAGAAGTTTTACAGCATATAGTAAATTCTGGGTGCATGGATGAAGTTTGGGCGTAAAACTTTGATACTCAATAGAAACCATTTAGTCCGGGCAAAAGAGCACATAGGCAGAGTATAATTCCAGCCATCTAAACTTTGCTTACTAGGAATAAAAATTGGCAGGTCTTGGAATTTCTATCATTGAAAATGTATATGAAGACAGAACTATGAGTAACAGACATGAACGGAAACTTTATAATATGCTTTATTTAACCAAAATTTATTTAGTATCTAGTGAGTGTAAGCCCACCACTACTGAAGAAGAGTTTATCAGTTCTAATCATACTTTGTGGAAAATAAATAAAATGGGTTTCCAGAAGGCACTAACTACACACTTGATATCCTTAGGAAGCTACACAATGCCTTTGTGCAGTCGGCATCGCAATCATGGTCTTCACAAGGATATAGGGTGATTTTCAACTGTATACAAAGTCAAACCTTTTGGAAACACAAGAAGGAAAGTGAAGCATCTTCTTCTCAAGCCTTGAATTAATCAAAGTAAACTCAAGATAGGCTCATATAAACTCTTGGCCAAAAAAAAAATCCTATTTTACCTTGTAATAAGTCATATCCAAGCAACTTTTTACTAGCAATTACCAAAATCCTCAAAGCTCACTTTGAAAAATACACTAGCACTATCTTAAACACAGGCATGCTTAATAAAATTTTAAGAAGTGCTGGTAAAAGGCTAAATATGCAAGATAAACCACTTGCGAAGAAACTATATTAGCTTGAATTGATGTCAGGAAATTCTAAATGATTATGACTTAAATTAATTTTAAACCCAAAGCTGAAAATGTCAGTACTTATTGTTAGCAGTGAGTGATAAGTGACCTTTGCTTTATTTCACTCAGTAATTCTTCTTAAATCCACCAGTGGAGGTAGAGACAGAGACAGATATATTTAACTGCATAGAGAGCTGCAGAAGCAGCAATTTTTGCCTCCTGAAGGACTTAATTAAGCAGGGCCTGCAGGAGTAGCAAACTTGTCTTACCAACTTCAACTCTTACCTTATACCTAATGGTGTAAGAGGTAGCCACTTTGCAGTTTACCTTCTGCTCATTTTTCCATTTGCGAATGAAAATTTTCCAACCTAGAGTTACTATAATGGTGATGGTAGATATTTACTACAGATGAAGATAAAAAATGTAATGCCAATTCAATTTTTTTTCGTCAGCTCCATTATATCCTTGTAGAGTTTCTACAGGTCATTTCAGTAGAATAAGCATACCTGGCTTTCCTTCAATTATGCAATTATAAAGCAACAATACACACAAGAATCATCATACAGTAAAAACCAGAATTGTCTACTATACCTCAGAGAAAGCAATTCTATGCGATCGTCTGGGTGGTATTTTGCTTGGATTCAGCTCATGATTATGTTCTTTCACAAAACCATAGATAACCCACTTTCCACCATCCTTTGCAGCTATTCTCAGCATGGCATTGCATCCCTCTCTTGTGGCAGGCCGTGAAGGGAAAACTCTATTCTCTCTATTTGTATATTTTCCTGCACGAAAACCCTCTTTAGAGCAAACATACTCTCGACCAATTATCGAATTATCTTTAAGAGACCGACGTGTACGATTATTACGGATTGTGAACCCCATACGCCGTCCATACATCTCATAAAACTCCCTAGCCTCCTCTGCCGATTCAAACTCCATTCCAATAAATGGCTCTGTAGGATCTGAAGTCAAAGGAAAACTAGGATCAGATGATTGCATAAAACAATTATTTCCATCCAAATTTCCTGAAAGCTCATCATCTCCTGTTTCGTGGCCATCAAAAGTTTCTGCTAACCATCGTCTATAACTTCTGTTTGGACTAAATTCTTGGCCAGAGGTGCTTGCCATTGCAAACCTATCACATTTATAAAATAAAAATGGAAAGCACTAAGTCCTATATATTATCACATAACTGAGTAACAAGCCTACAGAAAATGAATCAAAACTATATCTAGAATCAGATAACATTTATTCTAGATGCAATTCGCATAAATCTTGGAAGCAATTTGATAACACATAATTGGACTAAATTGTGAGCATTTAAAGCTTCCTTTTTTAGCTTATTGAGCTTAAACCCTTATGTGCCTTGCTCTCTAATCTACCAACACACTCTTAAGAAAGCTCAATTCATCAATTCAAAGAAAATTTCCAACAAAAACAAGAAACCCAACAAGCAAAAACATGCTAACAACAAAAAGAAATGACTTAGATGATGAAAAATTTCATACCAGAGTTCAAATTCAAGCCAAAATTTGAGGCATTGGGGATGGAATGATCAAGAAACTGAGAATTTTAAGTGACAAAAACCCTAACTCAAGAATAAAAATTGAATACCCAGATAGCATTGGGATTTCTAAGTTGAAGGGGACTCTTGTTTAGCATCCAATCAATCAAAGTTTGTGGATATTTTATTTGTTGTTTTGGATCGTTTTGGCCACTTTCGGTTTCAGTGAAGAAGAAGACGGGAGTGTTAACTTTCAGAGCATTGGCTCTGTTTTTGTTTTGGTAAAATATTTTTACATTTCCATAACACTCCACAAGTTTTAAACATTATTATTAGCCGCCTACATGTTTCAAAATTCTCATACACATCCTTGTTTCATCATTTGTTAACCAAATCCATTGGGTTTTGCGGTATCTTCCTTGACATAGAAGTGTGTAAATTTAAGAATATAATTGAGTTGAGCCACTCGAAAAATACTTATAGCTCGATTATAAACTAAAGCCAAGTTTGAGTAATTTATTACTAAACTCGATGAACTTGAAAGCTTGTGTGAATGATAAATTATCGACAAACTTTAATATTTTAAAATTTTATGCTTGAATCCCAAAATTTTTCGTTTATTAGTTAACTTACATTTATCCTCACACTTTCATAGCTTCTATGAATAATTTCATTTAGCCCTCTCATCTTTTAAAATTCTCACATATAACCCCTATCAAACATTGAATATATGGAGTAAATCAATAACATATAAGTTATGAGATTTTATTTAACTTCTATAGCAAAGCTTGAGTCAACAATTTTTATCTCATGCTTGAGCATTGAATTTATCTTATCGAGTCAAAAAAGTTTTAAATATTAAAATTTTATTTTCCTCCCACATATGATTATATATAGGTATAATATTTACACATCATATCTAGGGTTGGATTTGAGCCGAACCGAACATAAACAGTAACATATTCGTGTTAGGGCTCATTTTGTACTGTTCAAGTTCGGATTCGTATTCGTGTTCGTCGAATATTTTTATAGCAAGTTCATATTCATATTCGGTTCGTATAATTAAGTTCGTATTCGATTCGTATTCGTATTTGTATTTGATTCGTATAATTCGTTTTTATATTTATTAAAAATTATAATTAATACAAATAATTAATAAAATTTAATTAAAAAATTATTATTTTAAGTTCGGGTTCGTGTTCGTGTTCGTTCGGTTCCTTTTAGGCTTGTTCGAATCGAATTCAAAAACGAATCTGAACATATTCGGTTTGAATCTAGCCCTAATCATATCGAAATGTTAACAATGTTATGGTTTCTTCTTAGTAGTCGAATTTATTACAAAATTTCACATCTTTGATAACATGAAATAGGATCCTTGCTCGACATAAAATCATTTTATTCAAATAATCAGAATATACATAATGAATATAGAAATTGAGAAAAATATTTTCGTTATGTTGCGTAAATTAGGGTTTACGATTGTTAATTAAAGATTGGATTGTGTATATCGTTAAGATATTAAAATTTTAGTTTTCTCGAATATTTGATTATATAAAGGTAATAATATTTATATATCATGGCAAAAATTTAATATTATGGCTTAAATGATAGGCCGAAGGATTAATTCCCACCTTAGGTTTTCTTAAATGATAAAATTTCATTCAAAAATTATTAAAAAGTTAAATACTCACTTTTTTTTTTAACATTTTATAATAAAATATCAAAATACCTTCTATAAAAAATAAATATTAATATTAAAATAAAATAATATTAATATTAATATAAAATTAAAATTAATAAAAAATAAAAACTTTTTAAAAAGAAACCACTATTGCTAGTTTTTAAATTTATTTTATTTTAATTTTAAAAAAATATAATTATTGTTTTTAATATTATTTTATATTTTAAATATTTTTAAAATTTTAATTTTATCATTTATTATTTTTAAAATTCTTTTTATTTAAAAAGATAAAAATATATCTTTGATCAGTTAAATTTAATGGTTGACCGTTAAATTTAACCGTTGACTTTGATCAATAGATGAGTATTTGATTTTTTAAAAGTTTTTGGATAATACTTGTCATTTATAGAAACCTTGCGTGGGAATAAGTAATTTGGCTTATAAACCGATTAAAATGTTAAAACAAGTTATAGTCATGAGTTAATATCAACATACTAATCCAATTGATCTAACATATTGATTGAATTATAATCTAACACGATTCATCTAATTTAATATTAGGTTAATTTGGTCAATAGTTAAAACATGTTTTAGTCATGATTTGAACGAAATTCGATACCAATTCTTAGTCAAACCAACTAATTTGACATGTGTTTTAAACAAGAAATATAATTGCATATTATTTAAAATCTAAACTCCTTTATATATATTACTTCATTAGCAGTAGATAGGGTTAGATTCAAATCGAATATATTTAGATTCGTTTTTAAATTTGGTTTGAATAAGCTTGAAACGAACCGAATGAATCCGAACACAAACACGAACCCGAACTACAATTTTAAAATTCAGCGAACACAAGTCCGAATACGAATTATACGAATTGAACACGAACACGAATCTGAACTTAAAATAATAATTTTTTAATTAAATTTTATTAATTATTTGTATTAATTATAATTTTTAATAAATATAAAAACGAATTATACGAATACAAATACGAATACGAATCGAATATAAACTTAGTTATACGAACCGAATACGAATACGAACTTTGCTATAAAAATATTCGATGAACACGAATACGAATCCGAACCTGAACAGTATGAAATGAGCCCGAATACGAATATGTTACTGTTTACATTCAGTTTGGCTCGAATCCAGCCCTAGCAGTAGAGTCATATTCATTACAGAGTAATTTAAATGATCACAATTTATTTTCTTTAATTTACAAAATCGTATTTAAAAAAAAAATCAATTTTTCAACTAAATCCAATTTAATAGACTTTCATTATTGATTCATATTTGAATATTCAATTTCTTTATATTCTTCCAATGTCTCTTCTGTAAACTCCTTTATGTTAAAGTAGTTGGATACATGTACATATAATTTTTAAGTTCTCATTAATCATAGCACTTCGAATGTTTAAAAATTAATATACATATATGAATTACTATGCCCAAAATTTGCATTTTTTTTAATGACGAGGAATTTGACCTAAATCGACATCCTTACAATTATCGATCATACTGAATTGTTAAATTTTGAATAAATATAATACTTCAATCATGTTCTATCAGATAAATTTAGAAATTTAATCTTAGAGTAACGTCTATGATGAGTTGAACCCGTACCCTAAAGTGTGAAGGTCGATCAAGAGAGCCATTTGGTTACTCTTTAGGGGCCAAAATTTGTAGGGTTAGATTCGAACCGAATATATTTGAATTCGTTTTTGAGTTTGATTCGAATAAATATGAAACGAACCGAAAGAATATGAACACGAACACGAACCCGAACTGCAATTTTAAAATTCAACAAATACGAGCCCGAACACGAATTATGTGAACCGAACACAAACACGAACCCGAACTTAAAATAATAAAATTTTAATTATATTTTATTAATTATTTATATTAATTATAATTTTTAATAAATATAAAAATGAATTATACGAACCGAATGCGAATACGAACTGAATATGAATTTAGTTATATGAACCGAACACGAATACAAACTTTGCTATAAAAATATTCGACGAACACGAATATGAACCCGAACCCGAATAGTACGAAACGAGCCCGAACACGAATATATTACTGTTTACATTTGATTCGACTCAAATCTAACCCTAAAAATTTGTATTTTGTTTTCGAAATTTTAATTTCTTCCTATCTCCTTAAAAACACAAAACAGAATCATAAAAAAAAGACTGAAAAGGAGTAAAAAAGAAAATGATTTAACCCATGAAGAATATTGTTGTATCCATCAAAGAATTAACATCCTTCCAAAGTAATTTCTCTGACCCAGATTGTCTGATGAATCAAAGAAAGAACTCCTGTAACACCCCAATAAAATTGAAACTAAAAGCCTCAGAGATAGAAGAAAAGAGTACTGATTTTCAGAGAGTCAAAGAGTGGGTAGAGCTTTAGCTACTCTATTATGTCAAATATAATAAATAATTTAAAAAAAATTAATTTTTTTCCAATATCCCAATAAACTAACATGCTATATTATGAATTTTGACCTTTGTCTTATTTATAATTTTTCTTATTTATCATGTGTTCTCTTATAAGATTATAAGAAAATGTAATGAAATTTTTGCATTATATAAAATTGGTATTTATAAATTGATATGTTACAAGGCAAGGTAAAACTTAATTTGGAAAACCGATTTGTTAAGTGAGGGTGTCTACACCCTTATAAACCACACCAAAAGCTCATTCCCAGACGATGTGAGATTTATCACACATCATACTCCATCACATCTAGGCTTTGCGTCCTCGCAAAGGACCCCACTCCCGTAGGACGTGGGCCACCACCACGGGGTCCACCAAGCTCCCACATAGATAAAGTGTCATGAGCCCTGAGCTCTGATACCAGATGATATGTTACAGGGCAAGGTAGAACTCAATTTGGAAAACCAATTTTTCAAATAAGGGTGCTTACACCTTTATAAACTACACCAAAGGCCAATTCCTATACGATGAGGGACTTGCCACACATCATAAATAGTTGAAACATGCATAATGCATAGGAGTATTAGTTTCAATTACATTTAAATGGAAAATATTTTGGCCATATTTGCATTCCTCAGCATAGCTTACACTGATTAAGGGCACATTTTTTATTAAATGACAATTCGCCCTCAAACTTTAAATTTTGTTTGATTTAGAATCTTCAATATCAAATGTTTGGTGTTATAATTTGTACAAACATGCCCGTTTAGTCCCCTTGTTTTGAAAATCATTTCTATTTCTTGATCTGTTATTTCCATACTTTTCTTCCTTTTTTGACTTTCAAATGTTTCTTTCACTTTCAGTTTCTTAGTAAATATGGCCAACGGTATTTTGTTTAAATAGTAGATACAAATAATAAATAAGAGAAGTATACTAAATTCGGATGGAATAATACAATAATTAATGACTTGATTAATGCAATTATGATAAAAAAATAGTCGTGTCAGTAGAAATGACCTTATGTTTGATGCATAAAATTTATAAAATAATGTTTGATAATTTGTTCTATCCTTATATGACACCTTATGGTATTATACAAATTTTCACAATTTTGAAAGAACGTAAAGTTTATATGATACTATAAAATGCTATATAAGGATGGAGGAGAACAACCACCCTCTTTTAAGGATGGTTGCCTAAGAACACTCAGTTCATATCCCTGCAATGCATGTTTTATAGTCTAACCAACAGTCCAATTGCAAAAACCCAAATTAGACTTACCCAGATCAAGCTAGGCATCAGATCCTAATCAGATCAATTGAATTGATCTGATCCAAATTTCAAATCCATGGTTGAAACTTGTAATTCACATAAAAAAGTCTAAATCAAATAATAACTATCTTGTTAATAATCATACTTATTAGATTTTTCAAATAAATCTTTCATATTTTATACACTCTACAAAATATACATGTTGAAGACGGCAATGGTACTCTCCTTGAGTAATAAAAAGATCTGCAATGAGATAGATTATAGGGTTAAATAAGTTAGTTGGCCCCTTTACCTATTTACAAGAGTACAAGGCTTCATATATATTCACTAAAAATGGCTGAGGTTAACTATGGAGATTAGGTTCATTAGATTCAACCTCTTTTATGTCATGAACAGCACCTTCTACTGTTTTTGATATGCATTCGGTATGCTCCTCGATATACGTGATGAACATTTGCAACTGCTCTCGACACACAGCTAACTGTTGGTTTGTGCGATGCAACTCGGAGGATAGCTCCCGTATTCTCCTATCTTTCTCATCCTACATCATAAAAAATTGACAATTTAGACACGGATTATTCACATTTGATAGATGTAGGAAATGGCAACATATTTAGCATTCATTTTAGCAAGCACAATATGTAAGATGTAAGCCAATAGATATATATGGAAAGGAACACTTCTTGACAAGTAAATCTCAAATTTAAATGAACTTATATGAGCTTCACACAATGCAAAAAAACTAGTTCTCTTCCGAAAGCATAGCAATGGTAACTAGAAACTATGAAGGATAAATGTTGATAAATCAACATAAGTGAAAAATGCATCGGCACCAGTCTCACGGTGGATTTAAACAATACACAGGCTAAATCTTTCCTTAACAACTTCAGTAAAAGTTTGACTGCAGTGTGACAACCATCAGTTACTTCAGATGCCAAAAGCTGCCTAAAGGGTGTTTGCAGACAGAATAACTTCTCAAAATTTAATATAAATTTCATGAAATTTCCAGCTGAGAGTAAACTCCATTAGTCAAGGAAAAATGGTTCATCGGGTTTAAGTCTAAGAGTAATGTTCAAACATCTTCACAGAAGCTCATAAGCAGCAGTTAGAGACATTGTTTTTACACCTTAATGATTACAAATTACATTTTGATGTTACTCTAATTTAAAAGAATCACCTTAGCAGCGATATGAAAGATAAATAACAATGCTTTTGCCTTCACAGGAAATATATTATAAAAATTTAGTACTATTTTGGTTATGTTGAACATTATTCATCAGCACATAACCCAGTTTGCTTCAAGATACCTTAAAAGCATAAGCTGTTGCAATGCACAAGGTTACATAATTCCACTAGTTCTTGAGGACATTGGGAAAGCGCAGATATGGCAAACAACGAACCAGTAAAAAAACATTATACAATTTAAAAATACTTGGAAGTTGACATAGAGTATTTTTTCAATCCATGTGCCAATAGGTTCTTCTCAGAATAAGGTAAATAAACAAAACAGGTTTTACTAAGGTAAACCACTCTCTCTAGTAGTGTAATGGTAATTATTGACATCACACTGAAGTAGCATTCAAGCAAGATGTTGAAGGAAGGATGCTCTATCAACCATGGAGATGATTCTCCCAGTTGAGTTGTAGTACTTTATAGAATCAATGAGGTTATATTGGGAAATATACTCGATACAAGCTGATAACAAGCGTACCATTGGAAGACCATCAGATTTAGGTCAACCATTTGCATAACCCAAATTATGTCAACAAGTAGATAGTTTCTAGCAAACAGCTTCACATCCCATTAAAAAGACAAAATGATCAAACCTAAGAAACAATACACTAGCTTTTAGTAAATTCAAAATCATGACCATAGGCAGTCTTTTGTATGTTTACAAAGAACACAAGTTCTGATTATTCTAGACAGCTTCCTTACAGCTATCATCATTCATCAATCAATCTTCAAGAGTTAACCTATCTGTAATTGGTCATGAGAAAAATTCGTTTGGTAGTAAGCTTGAAATATCCCATATTGAGTTGTTCGATAAAAAATAAATAAATAAATAATATAACCCAAGAACAGATAATACAATCCAAGTTGGTACAACTTTTGTCTCTGCAGATTACTGACCAGCCTATCGCTAATATGGGTTGTATGGTTTCTTTCACAGAGAAAAAAGAAAAAAAAAAAAAGAAAAAGAAAATGAGAAAAAGTACCCACAATCTTGCAATAGGTAGAATATTAACTCAGAAGACTAAGTGAGATAATTTGCTGCTACAAACAATTCATCAATTTTATCAGTCTTTTATGTTCCTCATTCTTCTTTTTTATATTTAGAGTCATCCTTTTAAGCACTTATTTCCCATTAACTGAATTAGCCTCTAGTAGTAATTAGCAACTCAACCTTTGGATCATCCTCTTCCACTAAAATATGTTAAATTCAGATTATCAACTTGGCATTATTATATCCTTTTGAAAAATCTCATTTCTCTCTTTATATGAATATTCCTATTCTTATGTACTTGGGACTTTTGCTAGACCCAACTTAATGGTCTGTCACTCTCTATATCCTTCTAAAAAATCTCTGGCTTATTCTAGATTGGATGATTTTGCAGTGTGGAACTAGTAGAGGGCTAGCCATGGCTACAAAAGACAATTATAACCCCTTGTGATTTACGATATATGTGCTTGTCATGATCTTTTAACTTTCAGCCTGGCTAGAGGTACAGAAAACACTAAATTCTCCTGGTGAATTACTTCCAATAATAATCTCTAGCCGCAACCCTGGTTATTTTCTTTCTTGAACAATCTAAGAGGTAAAGAAAACATAAAATTCCCATAAAATAAATGTCCGAAAAGTTTGTTGGAACTTGAACGAGCTCACAGTCATCACTCAGGGTTGTTGACCACTCATGCTTTCCGAATTTTCTGAAAATGGGAAGGCCAGTAAGAAGAAAGAAAGGGAATCCAAGGAAAAAACATTCTGATTTTGAATAGCTTTTAGGGAGTAGAGAGTAGCCATATAAATTTCTGGATGTGCAAATACTGTGAATAACAGAACCAATTTCAGAGATCAATAGATAAATAAAATTAATGCTGTAACCAGTGTGGCAGCCACTTACAAGAGATGGTCGACCCTTTTCAAAAGAAACTACTAAGGGATGATTATGCTCCCTCACAAATTTGGTCACAGCCCACCGCCCTGGCTTCTCTCTCTTCACCAATATCATTGCCTTGCAACCTTCACGTATGCTCTCTCTATTCCGTATTCGAACCCGCCCTGACTTTTGACGGTTGACATTAAATCCCTCCTTATTACATGCCAGTCGGCGAGAGATGATTGACCCATCACGCTCAGACTTACGTGATGAAACAATTCGTGTAAAAAATCCTACTCGTCTAGCATACTCATCATAGAATGCTTTGGCAGCTTCCTCTGACTCAAACATCATACCCTTGTATGGTTCCTGGTTTGTGTCAACTTCACAAACACCAGACTCACCTCCTGTGGGACTCTCCGTTATGATGGTTTTGTCTTCTATAGCTGTTCTATCCACTGAAAAGCAATTAGATGTGTTAACATCACCATTTAACAAACTAAAAGGGACTAAACACCTAAAGTAGCATAGTCCTCACACTAAGCCTAAAAATACAAACACCAACACTGTGGCAAGTGCATATGCTTAAAACACCACAAAGTACACCATGTCATATGCATGTTAAATCACTGCAAGAAACAATAGCAGTTCTTACTTAAATTTCTTGACTAATAACTTTAAGTTTACAATGTAAAGCCACAAGAAGAATCCAACTCTTCCACCAACTTACTAAAATACAGAAAGTAACAACTTTGTGAATATAGACCATTTCAGTATTTAAAACACAGTTATTCGTCCAAACAACTAAAAAATCATCGCTAACAACAAAATGAAACTTGAATGCCGAAATGAAATAGCCAAAATACTATTGAAAGAGTAGTTGAACTAACACAATACCATGTTCTCAACTTAGTAACAAATTTCCCGCTCATGTTGAGAATTATACAAACTAAATGAACCACAAAATTTTCTCTTTTCATCTTTAGACTTCAAAAGATCAATAATTTTGATTTAATTTTCATAAATTCAACAACAATTCATCACTTTCACAACACCCACTAACAAACTAGAGATTGTTAGAGTTTCATAATGTGTTTAACATTAGTTATGATTTAATTTAATAAAATCAAGTAAATTAATAGTCCAATGAAAGTTTGTGGATAGACTCAATGTAATCATTTAGGACAGCCAAATACACTTCAAGGATTTTACTAGTCTTCTGAGGAAGTTGTATTTTATAAAATACAATAACTTTACCCACATAAAGCCATCATTTAGAAAGGTTTAAGGAGAGGAAGACCTGCATTCAAGCGAATTTCATAAACTCTACAGATTCAGAAAACATGGCGTATCAATTATTCCTATAACGCTAAATTTGTTCAGTTCAGTATTCTATAATTTTGCGTGATGATCCAACGGATTCATTTTATTTCATGTAAATTTATCTAACAGAAATAACTAAACAATTTCCATTTCTTCTTCTAAAGCTGAACAATAATAAATAATAAATACATACAACTCATAAACATTAACATGATATTCTGTTTGGTTGCCAATAAAACAGAGGAAGCAAATAGAAAACAGAAACCCGGGTTAAACCAAGGCAACTGGGCTTAAACAAAATGGCTTCAATAACTTGATCAAACAGAAAATTTCATTTCATTCACTCTTAACTCTTATATTCCACAATTTTCTCGAGAAACAAACAGCCCGCCTACTTAAAAGAGTATAGCAATCATGACAATGAAGAAATATAATAGGAATGAAGGCTTACTTTGATTTTATTTAATACTGGAGTCTGATCTTCGTGTAGCTGGGAAGGGGGGTAAGTGGCGGTTAGTTATCACAGGGAATTGGGATTTTATTCGGCGGGCTACGGCTGATCGCTCCTTTTAGGAGCTTCGGCTCATGTCATCCAATTATATCTGTACTGTGATATACATACATACATACATACGTACATACGTACATATATATGGCTAAACTACTAATTCCCACCCAAGGTTTCTTTAACGAACAAAATATCACCATAAAGTTCTAAAAAACCAATTACTCACTTTTGATCAAAATCAAAAAGATATTTTTCTCTTTTTAAATAAAAATAAAAAAATAAAAAATAATATTAAAATAATGATAAAAAATTAACAAATTAATAACACAATTTGATAAAAATTAATAAAAATTTAAAATAATAGAAGACGGTGACCACTGTTAACCTAACCAGATAGTAAGAAACAGTCATATAATTCCATTGGTGACTAAATTTGGTTGTCTCTACTATCGAAAATGGCTAAAAGTGATTGGTTTTAATTATATCAATCGTTTTTTTACCTTCTTCATTGGCAGAGAGAACCATAGTTGATTGTCTCCGATATCAAGTTACCAATAGAATTAGATAATTATTTTCAGTTATTTGATTATATTAACAGTAGTTAGTACTATCAGCGACATTGTTAGTAACGATACTTGTTTTTTAAAAATTTTTTAAATTTATTATTATTATTATTTTAATATTATTTTATATTAAATTTTATTTTGATATTAATATTATTTATTTGTGTGGAGGCTATTTTTATCTTTTTAAAGAACAAAGGTAGTTATTTGGCTTTTCAAAACTTCATGGGTGGGACTTGCCAGACAAGGAAACTTTGGGTGGGAATTGGTTGTTTATCCTATATATATATATTTTACATTTTAATAAAATTTTTATCTTTTTTCTTGTTTCTAGATAGACACTTTTGCCTTCTGGGGTTAGACTTGGTGATTCTTTGACTGACTTCTTTGTCACAGGGGTGAAGATCCAAGTTATCTCGATTTTCAAGATTAAATTTTTAATTTTAATTAAAAAAATTAATTAAGATTAGATTTGATTAAAATTGTTCAAAATTGAATTTGAATTCAGATCAAACAAATTGAGTTTGAGCTACGGGTCAAACTCATTTTTATAAGATGAGTCAAGTTCAAACAAATCAAATAATCAAATTGAAGTTAATTCGTATCAAATTTAAAATTAAATTATTTTTAAATCGAATTTAAATATTAACTTATCGATCTTATGCTATTTGTTTTGGATATAAATTAATCTTGAATCAACTATTGATTAAACTCAATCCCGATTGAATCGAATTTTATTTTTTATGATAAAAATATTATATACGTTTTTAAATTCTAATTTTTAAAATAAGTATTTTGAACAATGACAACTTCATTTTTTTATTTCAAACAAATTTTCTATAAAAAATATAATAACATTTTTGCGTATATAAAAATTCGAAAAGAACAACACAAAAAAACAATCAGCTATCAATGAAAATCGACGAATAATCATGATCAACACCCGAAAAATGACCATGAAACCATTAAAAATAGAATGAATCTTAAAATAAAGGCCAAAGGACTATTTCCCACCTATAGTTTGAGGCGGCGACAAAGTCACTTAAGTTTAAAAGCCCAGTCTCTCACCCCTTATCTAATTTTTTATAATTTTTTTATTGAAATGATTAAACTACTTTTTAAAAAATTAAAAATTTATAATAAAAATATAAAATAATTTTTAAATATAAATATTTTCAAAAATTAAAAGAAAAAATTTAAAAAAAATTTAAAAAATTTTAAATTTAAAAAATTGAAGCAGCCATCGCCGCCGGCACCGGTGGCGATGACCACCCATAATAGAACCAAGTGGCCATTTCCGGTCATCTGATTCCAGGGGAGGCTAGATCTGGCCTCTCCTTTCGGTGGAGACGGTCAAATCAGTCACCTCCGACAAAATTAGGAGTCGAAAACGGCCGTAAAGAGCCGGCCTTGGCCCCACTGGCCGTTTTCGGCCTTTATTTCAGGCGAAGGCGGCTAGATCTGATCGCTTTTACCAAAACTGGAGGCGGCCGATTTGGCTGCCTCCACCGAAAGGGAAGACTAGATTTGGCCTCCCCTGGAACCAGGTGATCAGAAATGGCCACCTGGTTCTATTATGGGCGGCGATGACTGCTTCAATTTTTTAAATTTAAAATTTTTTTAAATGTATTTTTTAATTTTTTTAAAAAATTTAAAAAATTTTATATTTATATAATATGTTATTAATTTATAAAATTTTAATATTAAAAAGATAAAAATGCCCCTGATTATTATTGTATACTTATTATTTTTAATAAAAAAATTGGGTTAGGGTGGAAAACTGGGCTTTTAAACTTAAGCGGGTGGGACTATGTCTGCGCCTCAAACTATGGGTGGGAAACAGAGCTTTGGCCTAAAATAAACTATTCTAAATGAAACTATCGAATCATTTAACCCGGGTCAAGAACCCGACGCGCCTGGCGTAGTCGTCGTAGAATGGCTTGGCTTCTTGTTCAGATTCGAAGGACAAGCCCTCGTGCGGCTCTTGCTGGTTTGTCTCAAGCTGGGTTTGATCTGGGCTCCTCCACTGCAGCAACGGCTTGTAGGAGGAGTCCCCCAACGCTGGGATTATCCATTTGACAGGGAGAGAAAATGGTGGGTGGAATGAAAGTTCCTGGTTTTGGGGTTGAAGTAGAGGAGAAGACGAGTTTGAAAGTGAAAAGAACTGTTTTTGGAATGGTTAAAAATGAAGTTACTGCTGTAACATGACCAATACAAACTCAAAGTTTCCTTTGGCCTGCCTCTTCATTTTGATGACATGTATCTCGTCTATAAAGCTCATCAATTGACAGATCTAAATATACACATAAAAACAAAATGGGTGGCACTGATGATGGCTCGACAGAGCATGACACTGGCTCACCGTGGTGGTGCCTACAGGTAACAAAATCATGTAATTTCTTCCCATACCTTCCTATTTCTCAATCTGAACATTTCAAATGATTTTCGAATCTTTATAGCCACAGACATTATGCAGTCATACCAAGTTCCGGAGCTCTTGAATCTCCAATTTCAATCAACATCAAGCATTATTTATTTTAGAAGACTACTTAATCTCCCGTGTTTTTGTTTCCACAAAAACTCCACATGTTTACTCCATCGTCATCTTTTTTTGCGCTCAAGGGTTCCACAAGCTCAACCTCCATTCAAATGCGGGCGTAGGTGGTTGTTCTGTGTGAGCCATAGGTATCCAAAACAATCCGAATGCTCGTTTGATTTCAAGGAGATATCCAGTTATTAAGGCTGAGAAGCTTCAAAAGAATTGAGATTTGAGATACTTAATCTGTCTTTTTCAATGCTGTAGTTGTATAGAACAGAGGTAAGATTAAATTCAAACTAAACTAATTCTATTTGAGTAAGTTTGAAACGAACTTGGTCTAAGCAAATACAAATTCAAGTTTGAGCTTGGTGTTAAAAAATTGTCAAACTCGAACTTGAAACAAATTTGGCTCATAAAATTCACAGCCTAAAAATTTAACTCTGGTTAACTAAAATGATATTGTTTTGATTAATATACATTAAAATGACGTTGTTTTGATAATTTGACTTGGTTTAAGCTATAGTAACAAACTCAAGTCCAGTTCAATAAACTGAATCTAAACTCGAACTAGATTCCCCTGAAGTCAACCCAAACTTGAAGTTTACTTGGGAAATAGACCATTGGTGAAACAAACACTTGCATAGTATTTTACTTGGTTTGAGTTTCTAGACTAGGGGGCCTATTTAGAAACTTCTGGTTATGTTCTGGATTTTTACGTTGATCAAATTCATGGGGGCCTTTCGGAAATTTTAACCTAATTCACTGACCTGTGAAAGAACAGTTTAACCATATAACAAACACATAATTATCCATAAATAAACCATTCCAAACAAACAATGGGGGAATTGTTCAAATTAAGCATATAGTAAGTTCAACTCTAAGTCTCAGTTTATGCCAATAATTTTCTGAAACAGATCAGGATTGGAACCCTACTAACAATGCAAAATTCAGAATCCGAAACCCACGGATAACACAAAACTCAAACTTACAATGAGAATATACCTATTTGGCAAATTCAATCTTCAGTTGCTTCATTTCTGATCAACCTTTTAACATGAATATCCAAACATGGGCATCCCAGATAATTCACCAAGTGAAAGGGCAGACACAGAACTGAGATTTGCACAAAACAAAGCCTTTGTATGGCATAATGAACTAAAAGTTAAGATTGAATTTACAAAAATAAACTTTAATGAGAGCAACAACGACAAAGAAGGCTACAGCCCCATCAAATTTCATGAAATATTCCATTTAAGATAAAAAATCAATTGGATCTTAAAGTAATAAGAACAAATAAACACCATTACAGAATATGTTACTCTTTTGGGTTGTTGACAAGCATCTGACTGGTCATTATAGAATTTTGCACAAGGTAGCAGCACTTCAGCCCAGAGAAAAGAACAAGAAAAATGTAAACTAAAAGCATGTTTTTACAACAATTACTGGTACAAATCAAGTGGCCAACTATATTGTACATTCGAGTAAAATCATCTAAAGTAACCAACTAAAAGGCCTAGATTTCTACAAGACATCAACTCGTATAAACAAATATAAACCTGGGCAGTACAGAAGAAGAGAAGAATACAGAAAATTGCACAACCAACATAAGAATATTGCTGAATACTCACTTTAATGCTATCTATGGTGCAAAAGCTCCTTTTCTATGGATTCAAATTCTTTTAGATTGTTGACTACATTCTCAACTTTCTTTGACAGCTGATTACTATGCTCTTCAACAATTTTCATGAATGCAGTCAACTGTTCTTGATATGCTGTACATAGCCGCTTCTTATTTCGTAGCTCTGCAGTTAATTCCTGAATTCTCTTATCCTTTTCATCCTAGAAAAATGAAAACACAACAAACAATTAATTCGCATTTAACACCTCAAAAAAAGTTGTTTCTCAGTTAGTGGTTAGGGTAAAAGCAGCCATGCATAGGCCATTCAGCATACCAATTAATGTCGAGTTCATTGATTGAAGGAAAAAACTGAATATGTAACCTCACACATGCATATATGGACTTATGCACACCAATGCAATCTATGGAGATAGTCAGATACACCAGTGTGCACAACAATCTTTGTTTGGATGATGTCCAAATAGACTAGGAAATGCCAAACTAGAAAAATAAATGAGGGAAAAAAAAAAAAACAGAGAGTAGAATGGAAGCTTGTGAAATGTGGCAAAAGTTCTGGTTCCATAAAGCTGAAAAACAAGAAGCAAAGCTTAAACATAAGTTTCGTATATAATAATCACAGAACAAAGCCTATAAAAGAGGTCGTCAAACATACAAACATAAATGCTAGATAAAAGCAACTTCTGTATCCCAATTTTCAACATTATTTGTTATAATGTCAGCAATTCTTTTTCTTTTGGATAATAAATAGATGATAGTGCATTTATAATCCCAATAAAGTGCTTCTTACTATGACTAGTTTATGTTAGCACTATGGTTACGACCAACTTTCCCATTTGTGTTTATATTTCAGAAGTGGATTTTCAAATTTGGGACTAAATAATTTATTTATATGATCAAGCTGATTGACCATAGTTCTAGATCAAAATGAAGCCTTCAAGTCATTGATAAACTATAAAATGACATTCTTCTTCTCCACAATAACTTCACAAATTTGAATTTGCACTTCTGCTTCTGTGGCTTATAATTTCATAGTATTAAATGACTACAACTAAAGAATATAGTCCTGTTCTGTTGGTGAAGCAATACACACAAGGATTCCTAAGGCAAACACAAACCCTTAAATATGGAAAGGCTGACCATATAATTTTTGCAATCATTTAATATATGAACCAGTTTCCCGTTTTCCTCAATCAAGCAAACAAATTCTTCACGTCCTAGAATTAGACATCACTTCTTGCAAAAGAATTTTAGTTAAAAAAACTCACCATTGTTTGACGAGCTTCTCGTGGGGCCACCACTAGTGGATGATTATGGTCCTTTACAAATTTAGTTATTACCCACTTTCCAGACTTATCAAACTTTACATGAATCATCGCTTTACAACCTTCCCTCGTGCTTGCTCTTGGTTTTCGTACAGGGCCAAACTTCCCTCTGATGCTAACACAATAACCCTCTTTATTACATCCAAGTCTACGTGCAAGAACTCGACCATCTCTTTCTGAACGGCGACAAGACATCACCCGCATAACAAATCCCAATTTCCGTGCATATTCATCATAAAATATCTTGGCTGCATCTTCAGATTCAAACTCCATTCCCTCACGTGGCTCCACAATTGAATCTCCTGCATACACATCCATCTCCCTTCCTGTAGAACTCTCTACTGCTCCAGCTCCCTCTTCTGAATCCACTGCCAGACAACACAATTAGCAGTCACTTTTCTTCAAAAAATATCATTTTAAAATAAAATAACATATTTAAAAGACCTTCATGGAAAGAACAGAAATGTTATTAAATAATGCTACGAGCTAGAAGCCATAAAAAGGGCACACCCATTGGTCAGAATCAGGAAAAAAAGAAAGTAAAAAGGCTTGCAAGCAAATAAACAACCAGAATATACAACACACACACACACACACACAAACACACACACACACAATATTCAATAAATGAAAAGAAAAAATAGCTCACTCAGGCAAATTACTAAACAGTTGAATTAAGAGTCAATAAAACACGCCATAAATATAAAAGAACAAAAAAGAATTACATTAAAGCAAAACATAGCAAACTTAATCCACAGCATAGAATGAAAGACATGAAATTAGAACTTAAATAAATGAAAATTTCAAAGACTAAGCATTTAACAATCAATTATTGGCTTCAAAACGACACTATATTTAACATCAATATAAAACGAAAACACTCATTCTAAAACAAAACCACTAAAATTCAAGCTCTCTTTACTCTTAACCGCATGCTTTTTTTTTTTTTTAATAACAAAGAAGAGGCCAACCAAACTGAGCATAAATGAATGACCCAAGTAAAAATCAACGGAGGGCTTAGAGAAAAGACTTTCAATTTTGATGGGCAATGGTTAAATTGCCTCAAAGAGCTGTGACTTACTGGATTCGAGAAGCAGAAAGCAGAGAAACGTATATCTTCTTCGTACTTGAGAGAGAAGAGAGAGATAGATTGGCTCTAAAAGTAATTTCCGTTTAATTTAAAAAAATATATATATTCGAAGAAATAAATGTTAGGCCAAAGAACATATTCCCACCCAAGGTTTTCTTAAACACCCCTCTCATTCATAAAAGTTTAAAAAACTAACTATCCATTAGTTGACCAAAAGTAGAAGGGTATTTTTATTGTTTTGAATAAAAATTAAAGAATAAATTTTATAAAAGGCCAAAGGACTATTTCCCACCCATAGTTTGAGGCGGGGACAAAGTCCCACCTGCTTAAGTTTAAAACCCCAGTCTCCTACCTATAATCCAATTTTTTATAATTTTTTATTAAAATGACTAAACTACCCTTTTAAAAATTAAAAATTTATAATAAAAATATAAAATAATTTTTAAATATAAATATTTTCAAAAAATATTAAAAAATTTAAAAAATATATTAAAAAATTTTTAAATTTAAAAAATGGAAGCAACCACCACCATCGGCACCGGCGGCGATGACCGCCCATAATAGAACCAGGTGATCATTTTCGATCACCTGGTTCTAGGGGAGGCCAGATTTAACCTTCCTGTTTGGCCGCCTCAAGTTTTGGAGGAGGCAAATCGGTCGCCTCCAGTTTTGGGGGAGGCGGCTAGATCTGGCCGCCTCTGACAAAATTAGGAGCCGAAAACGGCCGTAAAGGGCCGGCCTTGGCCCCATTGGCCGTTTCCGGCCTTTATTTCGGGCGACACCTCTGCCAAAACTGGAGGCGACCGATTTGGCCGCCTCCGCCGAAAGGGGAGGCCAGATCTGGCCTCCCCTAGAATCAGGTGGCCGGAAATAGCCACCTGGTTCTATTATGGGCGGCCACCGCCGTCGGTGTTGGCGGCGGTGGCTACTTCAATTTTTTAAATTTAAAATTTTTTTAAATATTTTTTTTATTTTTTTTAAAATTTTATATTTATATAAAATTTATTTTATTAATTTATAAAATTTTAATATTAAAAAGACAAAAATGCCCCTGATTATTACTGCATACTTATTATTTTTAATAAAAAAAATAGGCTACGGTGGGAAACTGGGGTTTTAAACTTAAGCGGGTGAGACTTTGTCCCCGCCTCAAACTATGGGTGGGAAATAGTCCTTTGGCCATTATAAAATGATTAGAATATAAATTTAAAATAAAATAATAATAAAAAATTAATAAAAAATAAAATAGATATTTAAAAAAGTAGCCACCGTCGCTAGTCACATTATCGGTGGTAATGGTTGATGTTAACCTTACTGATGACTAAAAATGACTACCTGATTTGATCGCTTCGATGGAGAAGATAGTTATATCTAATCATCTTTGTTATCTAAAATGGCTAAAAATAACTGATGTCAAATATTTCAGCTATTTTCGACCTTCTTTGATAGCGGAGGTGATCAAATTTGACCATCTCCGTCAGATATTTGACTGTCAGATCTGGTTATTTCTATTATCAAGACTGTCAAATTTGACCACTAATAGAACTAGATGGTCATTCCGGTATGAAATTAAAACCTATCACTTTTGTGGACGACGTTATCAACGGTAGTAGTGACTTTTTAAAATATTTATTAATTATTATTATTATTATTATTATTATTTTAATATATGTTATTTTAATTTTTTTTAATATTATTATATCAAATTATATTTTAATATTAATATTATTAATTTTTATGAATAATATTTTAATTTTTTCAAAAAACAAAGTGGATAATTGACTCTTTAAGAGGGGTTGAGGGGTATTATTTAAGGAAACCTTTAGTGGGAATATGTGATTTGGCCTAAATGTTATAATGATTCCAACTGGGTCATTTAGGATTCTGTTTCGCTACCATTACCGGGTCATTAGCTTCACATTATTCCAACTTATCAAGTAGCCCCCTAAAGATTTTAGAAACACCATGACCTCTACTGAATCATCACACTCGATCAAGGGAAAAACATGAAAGACTTCTTTGGTAAATCTCTCTTAACTCTCAATTAAAGTCCAGGTGTGTCATGCTTTCATCTATGAAATATCAATCTTCCATTGTTTGGCATTTGGGCCATATTTTTTTGTCTTGTATACATAATCAATTATGAAAACATTGTTCTTAGAATTGTCCCCCTGTGTAATTCTTTAGTCTCAAAGTCCGAAGTGATCATCATTTAATCGGCAAAGCTAGAAATAGTTATAAGCTTTAGTTCTTGTTGCATGCGTCTGCCATGAATACTCTCCATATACACATTTGATCTTTCACCTAGACTTAGTTGACCTCATAATTTTATATTAAACACATTTTTTAAAGCATGTTTTACGACGAATCTTTGTCATGAAGTATATTATCAACTTTAAAGCCTCTCTCGTTGCAGTAAAAAGACCAAGAAAAGATGAAAAGACAATGTATTGAGTTAAGAATAGTGACATGCATATTATCTGGAATATCAATTTGACAAACTGGATATTGATATATACTCTCTACTACGCCAAGTTTCTCTACTTGTTCTATTGATTTTATATGCATTTGTTTCAATGTTAACTATATCAGCAAACTCATGATCTTTGATCGCGATATCATTGTCCTTCCATCCACAAATCCATTTTTCAGAAGTTCACAACATTATATTGAGAACTTTATCTAGATTTTCCAAATCAATACTAAAATTCACATTAAACTGTTGTTCTTTATAACAACTAGAACAATGACCTCTTTCTTCTAGATCACATCATGGTTTTGGAAGTTTTGCATTAACTAAAAATGATAAACAATATTGATCGTCTAGAGATGCAGTTGAAGGTCCAATAAGACTCCACTTAGTATTTATTGCATTCTTCAGCTGCCTCACTCCAGGCCCTATCCACCATCAAGAAAATCTCATCCCCATTTTGAGCTTTTGCACAGTCACTTATGGCATTTGAAATTGCATTAGAGTTTAAACTCACCAGCTCATGAAACTCCACTTTTTTCCTCTTCTTTTCTGGCTTGAACTTCACCATAACAGGCCTTGTGAAGTTCCCACAAGAGTCTTCCGGAATCGATGGAGCTTTTGTTGTTCTTCCCCTCATGTTTATCAGAAGGGTTATAACCTAAGGCCTCAGTTTCCCATGATTAGTTTCAGCCTGAAACTCGGCTTTTTTTCCTCTTCTTTTCTGGCTTGAACTTCACCATAACAGGCCTTGTGAAGTTCCCACAAGAGTCTCCGAAATCGGTAGAGCTTTTGTTGTTCTTCCTCTCATGTTTATCAGTAGGGTTATAACCGAAGGCCTCAGTTTCACATGATTAGTTTCAGCCATTCTGATAAGCGCTTTCCAAATAAGCGCCGCCACCAACTGCACCCTTGAGTTACAGTCCCCTTTGCCCAGCATTGATCTCAGATTTGATATGGAAAGATCATCGAAAAAAAAAATTGCTGACGCAATCTTCAACTTGGGAAGATTTGGAAACACATCCTTGATCTCAGCATTGTTTCCCTTGTGGGTAAAAGCAAACCCAAATCAAAGCTTGGCCTATTTTCCACTTCATCAAACCCTAATTTGCATGAAGTACTCCACGCATCAATGAATTTTGAGTGCACAAATACATCAACCATTCTATGTGAAATGCACAAGCCAAGGGCCATGCCACCACACTCAAACATGTTACACTGAACAGCTACTATTGGACTTGTGGGGGATTCATATTAACGTGGAATCAAGTGGTGAACATGTTTGCCATCAAAACTTTTCTCAAGCAGTGGAGCAACATGGCTGGCTACTTTGGCTTCAACATATTCAACTCCATAGTGTCAACAAAAACGATTAAGAGCTTGTCTTGGATGTATATCTTCCAGCTAGAGGGTCGAAGAGGGTTAAATTTGCGAGAGAGATGGTTGCAATTGTTTGCTTCTTTCAAAGTTTCTGGTTTTGTCTTGGAGACGGTAGCAGAAAAGGTAGGCAACATATTGGAAGCTCATACTGATCAAGGGATGATATTTTCAAATCGCTAAGGTTCTGAGGAGTTGGGGTTGCTGGTTTTATGAGCTTTTTGGTGAGGATTTGGAGAGGGGCTGCATGTTTGTAAGGTAGTGTGGTGACAGAAGGGGCTTAGTGCATGCATAGTGTCACAGCTCAAGGTGGGGTTACGTTGCTTAAGGATTGAGGAGTGTAGGAGTGGAGTCATACGCCTAAAGAAGAGATTAAGCCAACCAGAGTCCAAAACAGGACGAAATCCATGATCCTAAACTTGGAAAACACTAAGGCGAAAGGAACCAAAATCCCACCATTCAGTTTTAAAAATCCAAAATTCTATCATTGAATTAAAATTTAAATATTTTTTATAATTTTTCAAATAAAATAATTAAAATATTTTTTAAAAAATAAAAATTTATAAAATAAATTTTAAATATAAAAATTATCAAAAAATTTAAGAATATATTAAACAAACTTAAAAATTTTAATAAATTAAAGTAGCCACCACCGTCGATACCGACAGCAGTAGTCGTCGTTGACAGAAATTGTCAGATCTGACTGCCTCTAGTTTTGGCGGATACAACTAGATTTGACCGCTTCCGTTAGAAACAATAGCCCGAAACGATCGATGAGACCAAAGTTGACTCTTTCTGACTGTTTTTGATGGCTTTTTTTAGTTGAAGTGGTTAAATTTAACTGCCTCCATCGAATAGAGAGGCTAGATCTAACCTCCACTGGAACCAGATGGTCGAAAACAGCCACCTAGTTTCTTTATTGGCAGCGATAGCTGCTATAATTTTTAAAAATTTTATATTTATATAAAATTTATTTTATAAAATTTTAATCTTAAAATAATAAAAAATACCTTTGAATTATTACTGTTCATCATTAGATTGATATTAAATTTAGTCCAAACATGAAATTTTGAGTTTTTGAAACCTAAAATATGAGATTTTATCCCTACTTCAAACTATGTGTGGGTATAAGCCCTTTGGCCAAACACTAACTACAAAAGCAGATGTACTAAGAGCACCGCACGTAAAATTCCACCATGCAAAATTTTTAAACTGCAAAT